>KB672602.1:733264-752764 GCA_000349145.1 Anopheles dirus | reverse complement strand
AAACTAGATAAAGAATAGTTAACTTAACAATCGGGACATATGGCCCTAGCTGCCGGTCTCTAATTTCGTGGCTCTATCTTATGGATTACCTGGTGAAGGCGCAGGAAGCTGGATTCGCCAGATCAACCAAGGCATAGCCACACAGACGAAGAGCAAGAAGAAGAATCATTTTTGTTAAAAATTCAGGTGTTCACTATTGTTTCAGCTGATAGCTCATCAGCCACATTCTAGTTGGTCAAGTGAGTGTGAAAGAAAATACACGTTTCACCTTCTCAACCAAACCATATCAACAACATCCGGAGCTGGAGAAATGGGCGACCGAACGACGGTAGTGAAGATTATCATCCGCTTCATGTATTGGGGGGATAATTTACACGCATAACTTATATTTTCAACCTTACAGGACAATGCAGAGCTTCCACTGAATGCTCAGAAGAAGATTCTCACGGAAAACGGTGTACAACGGAGCGTTGCAGCATTGGTAAGATAATCGGTGCTGGTTGTGTGGTACAATGTTGTGATAAACGTTTCCCTCGACTTGTAGCACGCTTTGTTCAAAGATACGCGTTGCTTCACAAAGTATGCAGCGTTTCTGGTGAACGGTGAAGAAGCTGTAAATGCAGCAACGCTCGATCAATGGGTCAGCGAGACGGAGTGGTTCGTCAAGGATATGAAACATCTGCTCACTCTGGAATACCACCGGTGCGTTGCAAAACTTTTTATTTCAGAAAAATGAATTTCCACTAAAATGAGTACACATGTCATAGATTCTGGTCAACGATCGTCCACAATGGATCCGCCCTCGAGGGCATCGTGTCGTTCATGCAGAATGCGGTACCATCCTATTTGCTTCCTGTGCTACAAACGCTCGAAAACGACCGGGTAGAGCCACTGTACACAACTGCACACTCGCTCGTTTTTAAGGTCATCTGTCGCCTAACGGAAACGAAGGAAAGCAAAACATCCTGGATGGACGCAGAGTTTTACGGCAACCTCATATACACAAATTTCATCATTACCGTACCATTCCTGTTCGATATGATCTCAATCTACGGGCGTGATAATGATGAGCAAATTTCGAACATATTGGAGGCAATATTAAAACTCCAGCCAAAGTACAATCAGGATCTAAAGCAGGGCTTGAGCTATCTGCTGAATGTAAGTTTCTAAGACGTATTTATGTTTGATCATATCGATTAACTAGCAAATCATCTCTCCCGTTGTGTTTGAATGCAGGCGTTCAACATCATGCAAAGCAGATGCGAAACGGATTTGATCGATGGCAACGTATCGGAGGACACGCTAAACGACTTAACTCTGTACGCCGAAGACTGTAGCAGCATACTGGTGCAGCTGGTGTCGATTTCCCCCACTCTGCGGCAGATGTGCTCCGAGCTAAACGTAGAGTTTGCCATCAGCAGCTTCTACGACAACGTGCTCATCGTGCTGTACAGAAACATTCAGGAAGTTAACAAGCACTCGCGCTATTTAAACCACCTGAACGATATGCGCGTGGAGCTGCTGGAAACGTTCCGGTCCATATTAAGCGTCCAGTTGAGTAACATATTGGAAAATTCAGATAATGGCCTGCTGGCGGCGGATAAATTCATCAGCATCTTGACGGAATGTCTTGCCAACAGCGTATTTGTGGCGGATTACAAAAACCTGTACGACATCGACGACGATTTGGCCATCGTGCAGCTGGGGTACAAGTCGGTGGATCAGGTGAAGTTTGATTTCATACAGAAAGCTTACGCGAAAGAGATCGTGCAACCGAAGCGAGGTCATCCGGCCACCGTACGGGGGACGGAAGCCGGGCCGGCAGCTGTCGACGATCATGAAGGGCCCTCTATACATGAGGAAGCACAAAGTACGGAGCTGGAACAACGGATTGAGCAGAGCGTGCAGCACATTATGGAACTACTGCCCGACATGGACGTTCGGCAGATCCGCAAAGCCGTTTGCACATACGATAATGTCGAGGAGGCGGTCAGTTTCCTGCTGGAGCAGGGTGAACCCGCGGCAGCGAACGAGGAACCGATCATTCCGGCTGATCCGTTGGATGAATTTTACCTGCGTACCGGTATCGATCGGCTGAACATCTACGACGGCGATGAGTTTGACGTGATGGTAAACGACAAAGTGAAGGGTATCATTAAGAAGGGAAAGGGCATGCCCGGTCAGCCGAGAACGTTGAACGAGCTGTTGGATGACAAGAGCCACATCCAACAGACGCGGCAATTCTACCGGCAGTTTGATGTGATCACCGAGAACGATGTGAATGACGACGAGTACGACGATTCCTTTGACGCCATGGCCGAGAGTGAGTCGCGTCATGTGAGGGCGACGAAAGGTGGCCGCAACAACACGCTGCTTGTCGACGACGACCAGAATGATGATAGCGGCAGTGAGGACGAAAGCGAACCGGACCAGGAAACGAACCGTAGTGCGCCCCTTTCGTTCTGTGAGAATCCGGAGCTGGCACGGAAGCGCTACGAGGAGCGGCTGAACAGCAAGTACTTGCGTCGGCACGGCAGTGAAGCAACCGGACCGAAGGTGACCGATGTGCGTGGAAAACCGAAGGGACAGGGCCAGGACAGCAAGGTGCTGTTGAATCGAAGGCATAAGAACGAAAATAAGGCACAGAGTGGGAACCACAACCGAAAGCAGGGTGCGAACTATAAGCGCAGTCGTGGCATGATGCCTTCATAAGGGAATGGGTCGTTCTTTCTCGTTTTTAAAGATAATAAAAAACAGGCGTATCGTGTTGCACATCAAATGCTGCAATCAATACAAACAAGATAGAACAAAAATTCGCAATCTTTTCGTACATTCCGCCATCCGACTCAGCTAGATATTTATTTTTTAAACGGTTTAATGGTTTGCTGATTGAAGATTCTTCTTGAAAGTCTTGTTAAGATATGGTTTTATAACGGTTTTTAACCTATCTAAACTGCATGCTCTATTTGTATCATAAACCTTTGTCTATATGAATGGTGCTACTACTTAAATAAATTGAACAAACTAACATAATCTGTCCATAGTTCGGTTACCGTTTGTGGCTGTTCATTTAATTCAATTTTTTCCAATGACTATCAAACATCACATTTACGATGGCAGCGTCACAGCTCGATGATGCAACCTTCCTTGTTTACAAATTGCAAGAAACTTGCACGAGCTGTCAAACCGAAAACGTAAACAAACTGGACGACGAAAAAAAAAGAAAAAAAAGCCAACATAACTTAGCCGAAAATGAGCTCGGAAATAGAATCCTTAAAAACGCAGCTAGCAACTGCTAGGAGTGAAATAAAAAATTTAAGGTAACATAAATTAACTTACTTTACAGAACCTGAATGCATGCAATGCTGGGTATTTTTTAATTGTAGACAACAACTCTCGAACCTGCAGCACATGCACACAAAAGAGCATCAGAATATTTTAAAGTATCTGAACGATTTCCGATGCCAAGGATGCCAGGAGAGACAACAGAATGGCCACAACAGCAAAACGGTTCGCATCAAGTTTCCTCCGTGCCACGTCGCTTTCCATTTGCAAACCCGATTTTCCCTTTGCAGGAAAGCAGTGCAGTGCGTGACGACGACGATGACTGTGATGTGTGCAGCTTCACCCCGATAGGCGTTATCAGAACGGCGTTCAACGAAAAACGAGCTGTGCCCCGCCAGGCGTGTCTGGCGTCGGGTTTATTGAGCTCGATAGACATATCGTCGAAGACCTTCAACAATCCGGGACATTCTCTCGAGGGACTGGAGAACTTTTCCCATCTCTGGATCATTTACCACTTTCACCGCAACCCGAACCATGCCAAGGCGAAAGTCGCACCGCCCCGGCTGGGTGGCGAACGCGTCGGAGTGTTCAGTACGCGATCGCCCCATCGTCCCTGTCCGATCGGGCTGTCGCTGGTGCAATTGGAACGGGTTGAGGATTCGAAAGTTTACTTTCTTGGGACGGATATGGTAAGCATGATTTTCTTTGAATGAAACCAACCCTTCCACAATAATGCAAGCTAATATTAACTGAAAATACCCGTTTCCCGATAGGTCGATGGTACTCCTGTTTTGGACATTAAACCGTACATTCCGCAGTACGACGTTCCGGTGATCATGAAAGAGGTAGATTTTTTGAATTCACGAGAAGCGCCCGACGGAGAGGAGACCAGTCTGGGGAACAAAAGTTCTTCCACTGCCACGTTCCACCCGCCGGCTAACGTGTCCGTGCCCAATTGGGTGCTGAACAGTTCGAGCTTGAATGTCGTTTTCAACACTAACGCCGAATCTCAACTGCTAGCGCTAGGAATAGAGAAGGTACGGTGAAGTCAGCGACTGTCATCTCAACTCGATACTAATTTGAATGGACGCTGTCGTTTCTACCAATTTCAGAACTCCATCGTAGAGGTCCTTAAAGCCGACCCGCGTTCGGTTTATTTGCGCACGAAGTACGGTTCACAAATCTACACCTTTCGACTGGGCGAGCATACCGTGACGTGTAAATTTGACGATCAAAACACCACCGTGACCGTGCTCCAGATACGGGATGTTGTTAATTTCCAGGAAATCACTGCTGAAAGCTCGTCCTCTAAGGAATAAAGCGCAATCGAATACATTATCTTTACGAAAGGTATTTACACGCACGTTATACAAAAACAAGTGGTTCTGGACAGGTTTTTCAATTAACCGAAATCGACAGATTAATGCGTTTCTAGAGACTTCCGATTGAACTGCAAAGTTTGAAACAAGTGCGACAAATGTAATCCTGGCTAGATTGGAGCCTTTTTGTCCTTGGACTCTAGTAAATGGACGATGTCAACAGGTATTGTGCAACTTTCGATTAAATACAAGAAACGTTGTCCTTTGGAAAGCTTTTAGGCGAGCTGTCACGAACGTTGTCTATGTAGTAAACTTAGGACATATGCCACTACCTACCACAAGGTCTCAGATTTTTCAGGGCAGATACATTTCTCCGAGTACATCCAAGGCACCTGCAACAAGAAAACGGTCCCACGGAGGAAAACCATCATATGCGTTGTTAAGTATTGTTGTTTTGCGTAGATACCAAACTTAATTCGTACCTTTCGTTATCCCGCACAACCATTTGGACAATTAACCAATCGCTAGCGCATCGTCGATGCTCTTCCATTTCAAAAGCAACGTTACAGTTCATGCCCTTCTCAGTGGAAGATGGCATCGATGTCGGGCACACCCTTTGGGTGTTTAAATTTGGCTGGCTTGAGTGGGCGCATGCGCAACGGATCGGCGGTGCGCGTCGGTTGGTTCAGCGACTCCTGGTAGTCTTCCTCCTCCAGCCGCTCGGATATATTGAGCGTCAGCCGCTTGACGCTGTCCTTTTCCTCCTGCTGCTTACGCTCCTGATCGAGGATGTACTGGGCGAGCGGGCTGTCCTCGGGCGCTTCGAACGTCTTGTACGTCTGCTGCTTGCCCTTTCCGCGTATCATCAGCGCGAACGGTACGGTGTCGGTTTTAACGTTCGTTGGTTCCTGCGACGGGTATTGCTGGTTAGAAAACGCTTGTTCGCTTCTTTCTATATCAATCTATCATTTATCATGTGAATTTTGGTAGTGCTTCTAGAGAAAATTCCAGTGAGTGAGAAAGGAAAAACCTACCTGCAGCTGATCGTACGTTTTCTTCGTGTCGTTGCGGAACGTGATGGGTATGGGCATGTTCTTCGGGTTCACCTTCACTGAATCCTTCGCCCGCTGCTGACAGTACTCGGACGCCATCCGCTCGAACTCGCGCTCGAACTCCAAATCTTCCGGTTGCTTCTGCGGTTCCGACGCCAGCACCTCCAGCTCACCGTCGCGCTCCTCGTCGTAGTACTCCTCCTGATCCTCGTCCTCGTTATCGTCGTCCTCTTCATCCTCCTCGTACCCCTCGACCATTTCGTTGGCCGACGGCGAAGGCGTCTCATCGTCCTCATCCTCCGCCCTGTCCCGCTTTCCCGCGTGTGCTCGTTTAGTAGCGTACCCTTCGGAAAAATCGTCACCGGCGTCGGATGTGCACTCGTCTGACTGGAGCGAGTCCTCGTGATCCGACGACTCTGGCGCGTCGCTAACAGTTGCCCGCAGCTGTTCCTGCTCAAGCTGCTGCTGCTGCTGCTGAACAACCTGCTCGAGTTCGTTTTCAGGGAAAATCTTTTGGCGCAGCTGCTGGACGGCTTCTTTCGCCTGTTCGAAGCTGCCGTACAGCTTCAACTTTGGTCGTAAACACTTCAGACACTCGCGGTACATGTGATCCATCAGGATGGGGAAAAGATCCTTCACGCTAATGCCTGCCGGGCCCGGCGGTGCAACGGGTGGTGCGTTGGCCGGACCTGTAGCACCACCCCCGTCAGCCGTCCCGCTACCCGCAAAGTAGGGATGCGATTTTTTGTACCAATAGTACTGCTGGAAGAACACCAAAAAATAATCGAGTCTGCGACGATTTTCGCCACTGGTAAAGTATTGACCGCATGTGTCGAGCAGCACACACGCCAGCTTCAGCCGGAACAGTGATTCCGGTGGATCGACGGCTGACGGTGGACCATCGTGCGTGAGGGTCACACCGAACGAGATGATGGAGTACAGTGTGTTCAGGATGTTGTCCGAATCGACCAGCTGGTAGTTGTACAGCTCACCGAGATACTTCACCATGGCAACGCGGCGCTGCGCGAGCTTATTATCGTGGATTTCCAGCCCCGCCCGAATATCCTCGAACACCGTATCGATAACACGCACGACCGCCCGTTCCTGGTACGAGTTCAAGCCAGCCACCAGATCGGCTAGACTGCGAATCAAGTGGTACCGGATGTTGTACGCCCTCGAGAGGCACCGTACGGCGTAGCTGAACGTGCCCGCGTCCTCCCAGTCCAGCCGGCGCAGCAGTTTTATCATCTTATCCACGTTCGCCTTGTCCAGCTCCTTGAAGATGAGCTGCCGGATGTACGTGTGTATGAGCGGACGCTCCTTCCGCGCCACCTTCAGACCCTCCGGTCGCTTCACGAGATAGTAGCAGTTCTCGATCTGCTGCGCGTGCCGATCCAGCATCGTCGTGTTCATCTTCAGCCGCATCATCTGCTCGAGAAACGCGTTGGTGCGCATCCGGCTGTCCGCGCAGTTGTACAGATACACGCCGCAGACCTCCAGGAACGCGCACGTCATCTCCACGTGATGGTGCTGGAAGCTGTGCAGCAGACAGCGCAAACAGTACAGTGCCTCCAGCTTCTTGTAGATGCCGAACTTCACCAGCTCACCGATGTACCGCACCACCTTGATCTTCGTCTCGATGTTGATCTGATCCTTCTTCTTCAGGTGGTACTTGAAGTCGATCTTCAGCATTTGGCACAGCTCGTGTGCCACATCCGGCGACACCAGGTCGATGATCGCGACGAACCTCGCGTACATCGGTAGCAGATCGAGCCGGGTCCGCTGCACCCCGAACAAAACCTTCACCAGCCGCCTGCGCTTGCTTTTCGTGTTCAGATTCAGCAGGAAGTCTATCGCGGCATTATCGATCAGCTCGCGGTTCACACAATTCTGCAGGTTTTGCACAAATTGCTCGAAGTAACGCCGATTGCCTTGGTTGCTAGGTGTACCGGAACCGCCAACGCCACCACCACAAGCTGGTGCAGCAGCCTCCTCCTTTGTATCATCCTGCTCACGAGCAGCGGCCGCCGTTTCCTCCTCGCCGGCTGCCTCTAGCAATGCCGCTGTAGATTCTAGATCACCCAGCTCGGCGTCCATCTCGGGCAGCTCCATGTCAAGCGATTCCTCCGTGATCGGTGGACCTGCCATCATGTCCGACACCAGCTCACTGATACCCTCGCCGTCTTCCTCGTCCTCCTGCTGCTGCTGTTGCTGCGATTGCTGACCGCTACCGTCCCTTCCGCCACCGGGCTGCTTCTTGTCACAGTAGTTCGGCAGGAACTGACGCAAGTCAGGCAAATCGACGTAGAACGACTTTGTTTCCTCGTCTCGCCACGGGTCTAGATTGCCGAACTGCAGACCATCCTCACCGGTACGCCCGTCCAACACCGAACCCTCCAACGTTCCGTCCGCGCCCGCCTCGACCAGCTCCTCCAGCTCCGGCATTGCCTCGCCGAGCAGATCGGCCAGCGTGCTGGTCGAGGTGTGCAGCTTTTCATACGAAGCCTGTAGCTGGGCCAGCTGTTCGCGCTTCTCCGCCGTCACTTCGCCCTTTGACTGCAGCATCTTGCGGCGCGATTTTTCCGCCTGCTGCAGCTGACGATGCTCCGTGCGCAGGTGCTCGGCCAGCGAGCTATAGTAGTCGCGCAGCAAATTCCGCAGATTGCCCTGGCGGTCGGGCGATAGCAGCGACGATACCGGGATCGTGACGCCGTGCTTCTGGGCCAGCTCGGTCATGCGGACCGGCACCAGCCCCGCGTACTCGTCGCCGCAGTGCTTGCAGAAGGACAACACGATCGACAAGTTCACGTGTTCCTCCTTGTCCTGCGCAATCAGCCCCGTCAGGCAGGCCCCGAGCAGCGGCAGCCCGGTCCGGTTCGTGAAAATTCCCACACTGATCAGCTCGGCATAGAAGCGCAAATCCACGCGCATTTTGCTCGGATTAGCCACCTTCTCACCCGGTTTGACCAGTAGCAGCTTCTGCCAGTTTTCGAACAGAGTCGGTGAAAACTCCGCGTAGTTGCGGTGTAGATAGTTGCACAGCGTTAGCGCCGCACCGATGTCGCTCATCTTGAGCTTCGCCTCAACCAGCGCCGCACTCACTTCGGAAATGTACTTCGTCAGATTCAGCCCTGACACGTCCTGCAGCAGCGAGGGCAGCTGCTGGGCGGTGAACTGCTTCAGCCGCTTCACGAAAGCGGTATTTTTCTTCAGACTCGAATCATACCGGAAGAAATCCTCCTCTGCCGGTCGCTCCGGTGCTTGGTTCTGCTGGCGCTCCAGGGCCTTCTGCTGATAGCGTTCCAGCAAACTGGACGCAAACGCTTCCACCTCCGCACGTTCGGCATTTTCATCGCCGATCGGTTCCTTCTCCAGGTTTTCCGGATTGTTTTTCTCCGCACTCTGGCCATCCTCTTCTCCGGCAGCGTGGTCGTTCACGTTGCGTTCGAGCATCGTGTGGCGGTGTGCAATGGCAGGAAGACACTCCGGATTTTATCTAACTATTCAAACGCATCTGCTTCGAATGGGTGATGCAGAAAGTGCATTGAATTGAATTCTAGTCACTTTTTCTGTGGATAACAATTAATTGTGTAGAAAAACAAATGTAAATAAGCAACAGTATAAATTTACTCCCAGTGAGCAAATTTGACAGATCTGCCGACGGGTTCGCTTCAGAGTTGAACTTGACGGTTCCTCAAGGGTTACGGCGCCTATAGACGAGCTGCGAGTTTTTCTTGCGACATTTTTTGTGATTGTTTTGTTGTAAAAAAAACCTGCCTAAAAACGTGAAAGTTGCAAGAATTTTCCGGTGACCGTGTAAATATCGGATGTTGCAAATTCCTTCCGCAAACGGTCAAAGTGTCAAGTGTGAAGTGTAATCTTTACTAGAGTGTTTTGAATGTTTATAATTCCAGAATTCACCCACCTGATTCAGTTCACCTGACTAAAATTTCTCAATCCCTTTTGATAGACTCAGCCAAACTTATTGTTGTCATTTATTTATTCGATATTGGTGTTCAAACTAAATATCCATGATTTTTAAATTCCTTTTGTATTGCTTCAAAATACTTCATGACGTTTTTTTCTGTTGGATAAACGAAACTTAATGTAACAACACCAACGCCTCAGTGAAAATAGTAAACACATCCAATTAGCCAACTAGGATGACATGTCGCAAAAATAAATTACCACGGCGTTGTAGAAAATCGAAAACGCCACATGCTTCAACGAGAAGCTCTCAAAACATGTGGCAAGAAAAACTTGCAGGTCGTCTATAGGTACCGTAAGCGAACACCATAGGGGAACTAGAGTGAGAAGGGACGATTTCGAATCGAAAAATCCGCACTGGGTGCCGTTCACAATTTCTTCGTGGCAGCAACAACAACAGTGAAACAACGACAGTGAAACCCGTTCGTTCGTAGTGGAATCACGACCGACGACTCCCCGGGCCCGGGCAAGCGATAAAGCACCCGCGGGTGTGAAACGATTGATAACAACACTCTGTGTTTCACGTGTTGATGATCCGTTCCTCATAATTCGCTCCGCCAGAAGCACGCACTGATAGCAGTGATTTTGATCCGCGCAGGCTAACCGGTTCCAGTTCTGGATTCCCCGCCGCAAATGTTTTCAAACTACGGACGTGTATAGTGAAGTTCGGCATAAAAAAGTATGTTTTCCCCGTGCGCGGCTACCTGAGATTCGTTCGACCGGGACGACGACCTTCCTGTTCTGACCTTGTGAAAACCCACCCGTGAAAACAGGTTTTTGGAATAATCCCGAATTGACAACGCTAGCGCCAAGGCGAAGGTAAAATTTTCAAGGACATCTCCTCGGACACACTCGCGCGAATCTCTGCAGTGAAGTTTTGTGAAGGTGTGCAGCTGTGTTGGTGCCGGGAGAGGAAGGGTTGATACAAAAATTCAAGCACGCGCCATACATCACAATCTCTCATCTCTCCGCTGCCCGCTGTGATAAACAATGTTCGCGTCTATGCGCTGCTGAAGTTTTCCCACGGCAAACCGTGCCGCAGGTGTTGGTGAGCATTTACATTGTTTATCTGCCAAGGTAAACAACGGTCGGGTCTGTCTCTCTGTCCGGTCTCACCGCGAGTGTACGTGCGCGCTTGTGTGACGGTGGGTGTCTCGGTGTAGTGCGCACACTTTTCCGAGCAGGCCGTGACGTTGTGTTATCACTCTGCCATCGTCATCGATAAGCGTAAGGCTCGATCGTGATACTTGCGGGGTTTTGAGCAATAAATGTACCACATTACGGACGGTGCGACCAACAGTGAAGATACGCCGTTGAAGCACGACGAACGAAGTCTTCAAGAGGAGCGCAGAACGACACGATACCCGAGTTCCACACGGTCGTCAGGGGCCGTGCATTCCGAGGCTGCCTGTGTGAACTTCGGTGGCAGCGACAGCAGCACCGCTAGTAGCTGCACAACCACAACCTTCAGTGAGCAGCAACCCATCGTAGTTATCGACGCCCGCGGCCCGACCAGCAACACAGTCACCATGGATGACACGAAAAAGGTGCTGCTGAAAGTTGGCTTCGACTTTCTCATCCTGTGCTGCGGTAAGTGTCCGCTCCTGTGTGTGGTGCTATCAGTACGTGCTATCTAATACCTATCTCTGAGTGCGATAAAAATGGGTATTTTTAATGTTCGGAAGAGCGTGTGACGTCATGGCCTGCAAAGTGAGCGTTTTGATTTCTGAACGATTAAGGTGCGATGTTTCATCGGAGTCATGGCATGCTGTGACTACAGCGTTCCGCAAGCCAATACGGACACGCAACAAATCAACCAACCCATCTCTCACGGGGACGCTAACCGATTTGGTATGTGCAACCTTCGCTCCGTGCCTGGCATCATTCACGCTGCCTCGGGCATATATAGGCCAGCATGTTGTGTCGAGTTTTGCATTTTCAATGACATCAATCTGCTCCGCGAGGGCATCATTGTCTAACCGACCGGTGTGTCTCACCGGAGGCCAAACAACAATTTGTCCCGCATTCACGTGCGACGGAAATGGATGCCAAATTAATTCACCACTGGTGCCGCTGATGTCATCCGAGTCACCGGTTACCGGTTCTACTGGTTGTTGCCTTTTTTTCGAACATTGCACTTTACTAAAATGCCATTTGTTTCCGGTTACAGACTTCGCATTATGAAAACTGCTATGCTATGATAATCGTTTTACGAGCAGTGATGTTTTGAATTGCCGCCCCGTGAAGGAATGCTATGAAGAGCATGCGTTATAAATAGAAACGACGCTAAAGAACACACAAAAACAGGTTGTTGCCATCAACCCTGCCGTTAAAATCTATCCCCTGGCGGTGCGGGCATTCGATTCGAAAGTATTTTCTCTTTTACTTTTATCAAACCGTCCTCTTGACCGTGGCTGTTGGCGGCCTCCCTAGGGTCTTATCTAACACCGCCTGATAGCTAATGAGTCACGACGGGGGAAGAACCACGTACACGAAATATTTAAACAACCTGTACAAACCCGACCACTCTTATGACGCTGTTTGCAGTAGCTAATGTCTCTCCGAGCTCTTAAGTACTGCCTGAGAAAACAATTCAATTCTGGCAGGAGTGAGGGAAAATACGTCTGATACTCGTATTCCTATCATAGGGAGAGTGAGTATTTGTAATCTACGCCTAGGGTAGCCCATTGTTTGCGGTACGTTATCGATGATACATGTTTTATTGTGATATCGAGGGTTTGAATCAAGTTTAGATTGGAGGTACTACGGTATAATAGTATTAGGGACATACGGTCTGGTTCCTAGATAAGCTGTATCCGTATACGAGTTACGTGGATTCGCCAAAGATACGGAGATGGGACACAATTGACATCCCTCTACAGAAATGAACTGTTGTCTCTGTTTCGTATATCATATGCAACAAGGTCCGGCATTTTAACTTACCGATATTTTCATTTTACGTGGAAAAATGAGTTAGATTATTAGCTACTGTCTTCGCAGCATTTCATCTACTGATTCATTTCATGTGGAAAACGATTGCGCCCCAATATATTTAGGGAAACATTTAAATAATACCATAAACTTGCTGCTACTGACAGTGCTTTTTATATCTTGCAATATTTACTGTTTTATAACTCCAAACCTGGGACATATGGCCTTAGCTGGCGGTCTCTAATTTCGTGGCTCTATCTTATGGATTACCTGGTAAAGGCCCAGGATGGTGGATTCGCCAGATCAACCTAAGCATAGCCACACATACGAAGAAGAAGAATAACTCCAATCCCATCCTATCGATTATCGTTTAACATGTTCAGCGCTAGATCGGTCGAGTTAGAATTAGGTTATCACCAGACCGCATTAGTCGAATTCGAGCGATGCTGTTGAGCTCTTGAGGTTGGTGGCCCCACGGTACACATTCGGTTTTTGACACGACGTTGAACGTGTCAATATAATTCGCAGTGTGATCTCACGTCTAGTTCAAGACAATAGGAGCCGATAAAAGCCTATCGATTTTTCTCGGTATTGCCAACAAAATATCAACCATGCTACCGGTGCTGATCAGTTCTATCAACTTTTGTCTCTCCATCGCTTATGCTATTGATATCTATATCCTCAAATGTTTCTTGTAATATCTTGTACACTCTGCTCGGCATCTGTTTAGTTTCATCATTAATTATTTATTTTCGATAACATAACTCTAGTGATGATTTGTAACATCTTCTTCTACAATATTCTGTTCCAATCTTCTTCGTTGGCTTAACGATTCAGGACAATGTCTTACCTTTGTCTTACCTGTCTATCCTTTGTTTTATCCATACTGTAGGCACCCCTGGGCTCTTTAAGGCCGCTCCTTTAATTTCAAATACTTGAAAAGCCTCAAAATGTATCCATTACCAATTCAATTAATAGTATAAACATTTTCTTCATGTAATGTAATGTTATACATCGCAGAATTGCATGTTGCTGGTATAGTCCAAAATGCAAAAATAACAGAAATTTAATTGACCACCTATTTGTTTGGCTAGTGACGTAACTTTTAATACTTTCTTGACCACAACAACAGTAAAAAATGTAGATAGGGGATAGTATAATAAAAATCAACATCGTAACATGTTTTTGTGAAGTTTAGGTTTTTGCAGCAAAGAAACAAAATCGTTTGACTTTGGTTTGTCGAATTAACATTGAAAGTAACGAATATGAGTATGTTTATATGGAGAAAAAAATTGTTTGAAATATTTTCGAAATATTGCTCAAAGAATAATATTTTATATTGAAGGAACACTACTAATTGTAATTGCAAGCATGTTTCCTACAGTGTATGCGTTGTCATGTCTGCATGAACTTGCTTTTGTCATTATATTTATGAATTTAAATTTCGCCTAATTAATCATCATTATGGATTAACCAAAGTATGAATGATTACTTTTGCTTGTTGCAACATTCCATTCATATTTATTTGCATTTCTTTACTTTTACATTCGAATGCAAATATGTCAAATGCATGCGACAAACGTACGGCTCGAACTCGAAGAAAATCTCGCATTCTATCCTCATATGGCGGATAACTTATACTGCTGCACACGTTAGTTTATTGAAACGTCGCACGCAACCGACGTAAAGTAATGGAACTGAAACTCGCCGGTGACGTCCCACTTCCCGAAACCTAATATCTTTGGCTGCTGAAAGGAAAAGTAGTGGAGCGTGACGGGGGCAACCGGTGCCGGTGGAATTGGAGACTATTCTTACCCCACATGGACACAAGCCGTCGATCACTCGAGCAGTTGGGCAGGCTGCGTACCCGGCCGGATCGGGGTTCCTCAAGGGAAGCCTCGTCGTCGTCGTCGGATATGCCAGCTGAAAAAATAATCAAAACGCCACGCGAGCTCAACCGCAACGGTTTTTTTCACGTCTTCGCCCCGTTTCGAAATGGCAAACAACTCCATCCAACGAGGCAACAACAACGGGCCTCCCAGCACACACGCGGGTGACGCTTTTTGACGCGATTTTCTTCCCCGGTTCGGACCGCAGCGCTGTGTTGCCGTTGGCATAGGAAAGTATCAATCAATCATCGCGCGCAATGCGGGCGCAGCTACAGGAGGCAACGCACTTCAACACATGGTCACCACCAAACACATGGCAGATCGCCGCCTGGGGAGCCAGTAGCTGCAAATCACATGTTCGCGGGGGCAACTGGTCGCCTGCCAACGTGGTTCCGCTGCTGGCGCGCACATTGCGATAGTGCCGGATTCACTTTCACCAGCAACGCGGCGTCGCGTCAGCGCGCTTGACGCGCGGCTGGCCGTTAATGTGCAGTGCGCAATCAAATGGATCGCTTCCGTCGAATCAATTGCACTCCAAAAATGCATCTCTCGCCGGCTCTTCCCGCGACCCTTCCCACCGTTCCAAACGCAAGTCAGCAAGTGAGAAAAGAATCTCTTCCGGCCTGAAGTGCTGACTTGACTGTCCAAAATGTTTACACACTTTCGGCGATGCTGCGCAAGGGCCCTTACTTCCAACACCCGGAAAGTGGTCGTCTGCGTTGTTGGCACGATCACAGGCACGGTTCGATTTACGCGTGTCGCTCCGGTTGCGCTTCGACGGTGACACTTGAGGGCCAGTGGTGGGAAACCAAATTGACTGCTTTGTCCATCGGTGGAGTGAAACCCACCCCGAAACGGATTGGGCTCGTCCCGGAACCGAAGTAACCGACTAATTTCGGTTGTGATTTGATTGTTATTTATTGCCTTTTTCGGCTCTCTCAATGCGCATGTGCTTTCTGTGATGTACGATTGGCATGTGGAGTTTGTTTTGAAACATAAAACCATTGCCACAACCACATGCCTTCGAGTAATATGGCTGTGACTCATGTCAGACATGTGCGAGCGACAAATTAATTGGGTGGCACACATTTGGTCAATATTTAAACTGGCGGCCACTTAAGCTGTTTTAACGGCCGATAACAACGACATTCTGCTGTCGAACGTCACGCATGTTTTGCTGCAAACATCGTGGAAACCACCTGTTTTGTGCCGTTTACCGAAAATCGATAAATCGGAGCACTAAATGGTATAGAATAAAAGCTGCTAATTTTGAACTAAGGAATGAATAAATAAGTTTTGTAATAGCTAAGAGTGATAATTCGGAGCCTTTCTATAGGGTTTAACACATCATTAACAGTTTACAATAGCATTTTCTTTTTCTATTTTTGAAAAATGGATATATTGCATATACAACGAACAACATACTGGCATGAAAGCCTTACTTCGTTGATAAGAATCGTCCAGTTTTTGGAACAAAAAATGTCAAAATAGAATTATTTCGCACGGGAAATTGGTTTAATATCTAGGGCATAAGGATCAGTCTGAGTTGCAGTTAGTTGCCTAAGTTTCAGACTTTATAAAACAGTAGTTCAAAGATCTGGGGCGATATTGTGGTTCTGAGAGCAAGCGTAAGGTCTTATATACCACGGGGTATGGATTCGAATCTCAACTGGACCGTCTTTCCGTACGCAGAACTGACTATCCAGCATCTTATAATAACTAAAGTCAATTCAAGCCAGCAAATGGTAGGCCTAAACCTACTTGAGATTGTTGTGCCAAGGAAGGAAATTATAAGATAGATTTGGTACGTGTCTGACGAACTCCCTTGCCGCGATCGAGAGGCAGATGCTTAGGAGGATTACTGCTGCGTATGTGTGGATGGAGACACCGCATTGAAAACGAGTTCTATAAGTTGTAAAATGATCTCACTATTGGCAGCTCATTAGACTCGCCAGCCTGTGAAGTCCTGTTGGGCAGACTAGACTCTTTTCAACGCGTAATAGATATTTGGAGAGTTGATTTTCTCTTTTTTATATTTTTGTAACGATCTTCACAAAGGTAGAGTGTCGCGTAACACACATCAACGAACTTTTTTGTTTTATTTACAATAATGAGTTGTTGTTTAAATTATGTATATCCACAATCAGTAGATGCATGGTTCGGTTTTGAATGGAACCATCAGGGACTTTGAAAAGTCGTTTAATCGCAAATCGTGTACTGCGCAGGCATTCAGGCATTCGGGCAAAACAGGCATTCAATGCGTGATCATGACTACCTGCCGGATGACTCATTGTTTCAACACGTTGACTACCACATCAAGCACCCTGGCCTGATACTACGCTGGCGCAAATATGACACTGCATGAACCAGGTGGCTTACTGGCTGAACTTGATCTTGAAGTTGAACTGAAGAGCATTTTTCTCCTAACTTCACCGATAATTTTAGCTAAACATAGCGTTTCTTTGAATGACGTTATCTGGCCCACTTTCTCGGTAAAACAACTTTCTCCAATGTTTAGAGGTGGTTCGTGCGCGAGCAATTCTCGTAGAAGATGATTCGTTTTAAACATAAACAATTTTGTATACGTTTAATTAAGCTAAAATTGATTTATTTTAGAGTTTTCTTACGTGAATCCATTCAGACCTTCATTTGTATCCACTGGTATCCACATGTTTTGAAATCGAACTGGACCATAGCCTTAAGTCATCTAGATATTCAAGCCAAAACAAATGTGGTATAACTTACCTTGGATACCTCTGGATACCTTGATCTCGTGTTTCATTACGATCCTTATTGATCAGTTCTTACTTACTACTTACTGCATTTATGTAGCCTGGGTCTACGACCTATTTGGAACGAACGCTCATAATTATCTATATAAGAATTGGTACCGTTATTTTGGTATGACCATTACCACCGTAACAAAAGCAAAGTGTAAATAAACATTGACTTGCACAAATTACATTAACATTACTCCTCGAAATGGATCGAGGCGTTGTCAAATTGGAGATTGGACATAAAACAGAAACAAACTCCGACGTGCGCCCATAATTGATCTTCGCTCTCGGTACGCTGTTGCAAATTATGCTATCGCTCGCATGTCCTGCCTGATTGCAACGCTCCGCTTAATCAGAAGCAAACCACGCTACCTGCCCCCGGTTGATGCGAACGCCACCGCTCGTTTACATATAAATTGCAACAAGTTTCACAACAAGGATCCACAAATTATCCGCTCCGCGCCGTATCAGCCAGGCGTGTACAATTACTTATCCCTGCGTATGCCGCCGACAACACTCGAGCACAGTATTACACCGTCGTTAACAAGCGGGTCATAACATGCAATTCCAGCCCAACCGCGCGACCGGTATCCGCCAGTCCCATTGTCACTGCCGCTGTCCTTCTACCTTCCAGCATAAGCAACTGATTGGAACCGAATTCAATTGACCCGAAGTCAAAACCCCTCACCCCCCTTTGGGACAAATCTTATCCGGAATGCCGTCGTGCAGCGTAGCGCGGCCGCCTGCATGGCTCTGCCGGCACGAAACCCCAGGCGCATCGCCAGTAACGGTGTTGCCGTCGTGTGGCTTATTTATGCAAATATTATGCAAATATTTGGCTTTCCTTCGCTGCTCCAGTGCAGCATCAGTGAAATACAAATAAGGCCGTTTAAAGCCATCCCGTTGTCTCCGTCCCCGGCACCAAGAGGCGGTGGCTGCAGGGCATATGCGAAGATTGTCACGTTTCTTACTGTGTTTATTCATTGCTGTTCAATTTTCATCCGCTCCCTCGGTGCATTAAATTTTCCCGCATCCCCCTGGCGTCTTTCCGTCGCGGAAAAGGTAACGTTGGCTACGTGTGGTCTCGGAAGGTAGGCTGCGTCGTGCGATCGATCGATCGATCGGTTATTTGTATCGGCCCCTTTTCGGTGTGTAATCAACTTTTTGATCGTATGATGGCGATTATATGAGAGATTGGAGAAACATATCGACAGTGTGATCACTTTTTGGGCGTATACGGGATCGATCGATCAACGTTTATGATCTTCTTTTATGATTCACTCATGAAGACCATTTATCAGACAGAATATTCGCGATCGTATACAGTACTTCAATGTCCAAGTCGTACAATTGAATCATTGAATCATTGTACTGCACTTTATTTTTTTCATATTATTTTCATTTTGTTTAAGTTGATCAAATGCTCGAATGCTCCTATCCGTTTGAACGTTTATCTTATCACAAACTTGGAATGTTTATAAATCTGTAAATAGCTTGAACTTTATATTTTAAACCATTTATGAATCGGATCTCCATATGTTACAATAACTCTCTGATGTTCTCCATATGTAACAATATATTGCCTATTTCTGTCTGATGAGTCAGTTAACGCTACTTAATGGTAGATCCAACACTAAATCCTAAGAGATCGATTTTATCATGATAAAGTACTCCCTAAAACACATTCTAATTGTTTTGCTGTACTTTTATTTTTTCATTTTTTAGCACATGTTTTTGCTGCTGTGTGAACTGATTTTGTAAACGTTTCGAACGTTCATAGCGTAGACGCTTGTGGCCGAATGAAAGAAATCGTCTTTCCAGTTACGATGAAATTGGTGTGTCTCACCACAATGTTTGCCATTTATCCTCAAGAATATTTTTGTGTTTGTTGAATATAGTTACAAAACAACAGCACGCCACAGTTGCATGCGAGTAATGTACATTATGGATGATTGCTATCTTATTAACTAAACCATAACAATAACGGATGTTTACTTAAACAAAAATGTGCATATACAAAGACTAGAATGGTGACGGAACGACATTGAGAACGCCAGGATCAATCACAGCTTCATTAGTGCTAATGATGTGGATTAGTGTTGGCAATTTTGGAGCGAACCTGGTGGAGCGATACCGTTCCTTTCGCGGAGTGAACGGATCAGGTTCAAATTATTTCGCTCCTCAGTTCCGAAATTGTTACATTACAAAACATAATTTTTCACTAGTTTGTTTATTTCTTCGCTAGAGAAATAACCTTTTT
>KB672602.1:479320-725829 GCA_000349145.1 Anopheles dirus | reverse complement strand
TGGAAATTGCTTGCTTAGAACAATAAAAAAAATAATTTAAAAAGTGAGAAATAAGTATTAAGCTTATAAGGAAAAGGAAAATAATAACATGGAAAAGAAGATGATCCAAGAAGGTTCAAAGAACCTGATGGAACTGAACCGCTCCAAGCTCGGAGCGAACCAGTTCCGCTCCACTCCTTACTTTTCGGAACTTTTCCCAACACTAATGTGGATGATAACGTTTATCAACACACTCCCAAGTTCTAACCGTTAGTTCAGGCCAGTGTAAAACATCGAATAGGACGTTACAACATTCCGTTTACTCTTGAACGTGAAGAGAACTTATAATCTAAAGATTCAGGCACGTAATGTATCTTAAACATCAACAATTAGGAGACGAGGAAAGGTGCGTTGTTGCCATGAGAACTTTATAGTGAATCTTCCCATTCATTATCTAGTACAGAGGTGATGGTTGAAATGATGTCGGCCTCTTGTCTAGTGAAGGGAAAGTAATGATGAACCTGCTTATTCGGGACAGTTACACAAATGTATCGAACCTGGCCAGGTTCAAAAATTAAAAATACCTGGTTACACAAGTTATAATATCAATCGTCTTCTCGATTTTTAGACAATTTTAATTACTGTAGAACTAAAAACGGTTCGAAAATAATCAGGCTGAAGCTTCATTTTAACGGGTAGCTACCATATCTAGAAATTGGATCTGGTTAAACATGCATGGAATATAACTAGGTCCAAAAATAGCCAGATCCACAGAAAACTACACGGCGCGACGGTCAGGTCCAGTATCTAGATACCATCACTACTCTTTTCCAGGATATTTTGCCACGCTTTCTTCCGTATAAAACAGAAACTTTTAAAACTTTTCTGAATATCATTGTTTTCTGATAAATATTATAATGTATTATTATTAATTGTTTCCAAAATAGGCGTAGCCTTATGTTATGACTTATGTTATGACTTATGTTAAAGATAATTTAACTCTTGGCGAATTTTGATACTACCTCGTGCAAATTATGATTTTTTAAAGCCGGTTCCAAAAATTAATTTTCAAACATGTAACTTCTTCTTGGAATTGAGTACTCTGGAGCGCACGGAACAAAGTATCATTGTGTTTGCTTTAGTCAACCTTGCTCTAAAATCTTTAATGTTCTATCACATTATGAATCAGGCCATTGTTATCCATTGCTACGTTGACACTACCATAAAACGATGTCTGAAGATAATAAAAGTCTTATCTCTCTTTACACGCGTACGATAGCGGGAGGTATCACGGCATATCTAACCTATTCTTCTCTCACTTGCACACATTCCAGTTGGATTCCCTATTTTAATCTTCTTCCTGGTCGGCGACCCATTCAAGCGAGGGTTCTTCTGCGACGATGAATCACTTATGCATCCCTTCCATGACTCAACCGTTACGGTAAGACGCCGTGCCAGGCCAAAAAGTTCACACTACCACAATGGAGCGTTCGAAAAAAAGTTCATTATTGATATTTTCCCTTCTTTCTCACTTTCCCCCGCAACGCAGAACTGGATGCTCTACATCATCGGCATCTTACTCCCGGTAATTGTGGTAAGTTTGGACACGACGCAACAGCTTTCTCCCGTCAATTGTTTTTCCTAGCCTCAGCCGACCGACGTCATCGCATTGTTTTCCTTCTGTGCGTCGACAGTAGTTTTTGGGAAAACGGTTCTCGCACCGCTTAGCTCCGATAATTTATGGCCCATCCCAGCGCCGATCGTTAATGACTTGAACCGATCGTAAAAAAGCGATCGTAGTCACACCAACTCAACGCCCTTCCGTTTGTCGATATTTATTTGTTCGTGGTCGCTCGTCGTCGTGTTAATGTAACAAGTATCCGGGGTTCAACGTTCGGTACGCCGTGCGTTGCTTTTCCCGCTGGCATAGGTCGGATGTTACGGAGGAGGAGAGCACGTTCGTCTCAAGTGGGACGACGGCACACGGCAACCGGACCGAGAAGCACACGAACTGGGATATGATGCTGGTGGACGAACAAACATAAATGAATGGAAAAAGCGTCAAGCGAACGTTCTAATCTACCCACCGAAACCGAAACCTTGAAGAGAAGACACAGGAGGAAGAAATTTGTTAAAACGTGATACAGTCTCGTGATTGTGTCGAGGGAAAAAAGGTCCACGAGGCGTGCATCTGAACGTTTGGAACACCAAAAGTGATGCGTCGTAAACCGAACGGGCACCAGCCAGCGATAGGATGCGGTTGTGCGTCAGGTTGTTGTTTGTTTGGATGACGGTTGTACGTTCCGTACGCCTCTTTGATGCACCGGTTTTCTCCTCTGCACCGTGTTATTTTGTATTTTAAATTCGTTTCCTCGATTTTCTCTTTCAGAAAGCGAGACAAATTGCTGCCGCGTTGGGTTCTTCCATTCGACTAATTTACGGAGGGAGAGTACGATATTAGACGTACGTGCTACACCACTTAGGCCAAGAGCGATAACAACATCGATCAATCACGAGCCTCGTGTCGATGTTTCATATTTACAAAACTGATATAAGCTTAATTGATTGGCTTTTGTGGGAATATAGGGCGTGTTCCTTAAATTTCCCTATAATGAAAATAAGCCTAAAACGCAAGATTTCTCGATAACTAACTCCGGGTAAACAGTCCCTGTACGATCAGCCCTAACAGAGGCATCAAAGGAATCAAAGTCTAACAGGCGCACGAGACACAGTAAATCTTTTTATTGCCCCTTCGCAGTCACGGTCATGGACACGCTCCGCGCTGGAAGCATAATCGAGCGAGTTTAGAAATTCGTCATGGCAGCAGTTCCTCGAAGTGGATTTTACGCCTACCCCAAGCGCAAGCACATGCGCTGGTGCTGCATTTATAATTATGCAGTTTTCGGGGCGAAGAGACGAATAGTGCGAATCCAACCGAACCAGCATCATCTTCGCGGTCGGGCAGGATAACCTCAAGGTCTTTCGATAGCAAGGGCTCCCATTGAAAGCAAGAGGAACGTGCATGGATTGTGGCTTGTTTTTTCTTTCTCTGGACCTTTGTCTCAACTTGACGATGACGCTCGTATATCGTCATCTTCATGCTTGCCTCGCAGTACGTGCCCGAATGCGTTCGACGAGCATTCCTTTACCGCGCGTTCTGCTTTGATTTTCGTAAAGATATACCGCCCAGCTCTACCAAACACGCTGGCACGGATAGAGGCGACCCTACCGAAGGATAAGTGTGGCTTTTTGTGGCTTTGCTACAGTTTGCCCTTGTTTCGTCGCCGTCGTCGTCGTCGGCACACAGCATCGCCGATGTTGGCGGAAAACTGGTTCCTGATAAATTAGACAGTTTCCGGGTGGTTTTCCCCGCTTACACCGCACCCGCGTGGGCTCGGGCCCGTCGCGCCTTTGCAACATTAACATGCGCTGACGCCTTTCGTCGCCTAGCTCGGAACAATTTATACCACGGCTTACGGCTTCGGTTTTTATAACATCTTTAACAACTATGACCACAACCCACAACAGAGCCTACGGCCGGGCGACCGATAAAAGGCATCGCTGGGTTGGGTTTGTGTGAATTGCCACTTATTCTACTTTCGGTTCAGGCCTGTGTAAAAGGGAGGCACGGACGTCGGTTGGTTTTGGGATGCTTTCAGAATACGAATACGTGCTACGTGCCAGCGAAGCCTTTCTTCTGCATCCGAAGCGCGTGAAATCGATAATTAGTATTCGAACTATAGATTTGGGTGTAGAAAACCGGATCTTTATGTTACGACATCGTGGAAAATGTTCACGACATGGTGTTAATTCAAATGAAAAAAAAATCTCTCAGTAACAGCGCCTCGGTGTTGCTCGTGTTGTTTGTGTGGTAGTCTAGATTCCTGTTATGCAAATTTCATTCCAAAATATTCGCGTGGTGATTCATTTTTTGTGTTACTAACACATTATCAAATGCGTAATCTGCTTCGTGCTAAACGTGTTTTGTATGTCGATGGTAACTGGTTCTGCTACAGGCAGGAAAACCCAGGTTTTATGGGACAGGTTGAAGCGAATGTCGTTTCTCATGCCGAATATTCTGCAGAAATTTAAACTACCAACTTGGGGATTTCCACATCTATGAAATGCCAACTAGTTCTATTCTCCTGCACTGTGGAGGTTATAGTTGGCCTCTAGAAGGCTATTTTTGGCTATTTTTTCTATACGATAAAGTTGAAATTGTTAGGTAAATAAAGGTTAAAAAAAACCTGTTTATTTTTTATTGCTATTGGTTTTAATTTTATTGCTTCTTCTTGTAATTTTTTTTACAAATCGACAATACATAGCTCATTTATGATGGTAGATTCAACCAAAAATGCTTAATTTCAGTTATTGTAACAGGTTTCAGATTGTAAAACTAAATTTTCTCTTGAGGTGAATGTAAGAGAACTTAGTAAGAGTCAGTATCACAAACTTATATTGCTTCACTAATGAAATTGTTTCTTTGTTCGTAAAGCAGACAACATATTTGCAGTGTTTGCATGCAAGGCCATTGCAATGATGCAAGACTTCCAAGTCCGAGGAGGCGATTCTGTTAGGTTGGCCATAGTTAAAAAATTGGATCACAGACAGATCAAGTCTTTAGGTAAATAGAGTTCATGCAGACTTCAAATCCGCTTTTAATAATGTTCTCCGCCATACCTTCTCAGTGCTGTACTCTTACATAACTCTTTGGTTCTGGTCTTATCGCTCGGGATCAGATTTTTTGCACCTAATATGGAGTTATTTCAAACATTTTGACAAACGATGTTGTTCAGAACCTTGATTGAATATAAAAAGGCTTCTGGTTGGTATTCAATTCCTAGATTTTTATTAATCTCGTGTTAAATCAATTACTATAAGGTCCTGAAATGATGCCCAACAATGTCACAGCAATACTCTCTTCGGCTGGAAACTATACTCCAGCTGATGTTAGAGTATTGGCAGAGTGGTCAATATCGTTTATTCTGGAGTTAAAATGATTTATGCAAACATCCGCCGCGTCGGCCATATTGTGACATAAGTATGAAAAATGCCGCTCCTTCAAAACCGTCCTCCAGTGATGGTAATAAACTATTTTCCTCACCATCAGCGGCCACCACCGGGCACACCACCGTAGCGAATCGATAATCTTACTCGCCGCTGCCATTTATCATTGATTTAAATGATGCTTTTCGGTTCATTTCTGCGCGCCACACCGTACGACACGATAGCATCGATGGAAAGTCTTCCTTTCTCTCGATGCCGCAGCGAAATGTGTCTCCAATCCGTTTTCTTTTTTTTCTACGACTATCATAAAGCACGCCGGGGCACACCTCTTCCCTCCGGCACATCATCACATCATCTCGACCAAGATCTCGGCCGTGAGTGCGAAAGCGCTTGCAAATTGTATCCGTCCCGCCTGGCCTGTGCGTGCACGGACGGCGCACGGATCGCGGAACAATTTATGGCCCGCACAAATTTGCCTGCAAAGCACAAGCCACGGCGTGTGCATGTGTGTACCGTTTGCGGATTATAATTCATAGATAAAAGCACGCCAGCCTGGGATGGATGGCTCTGACCTATGTAGCTCTTGCTCGCGGTTGTTTCGTTTCGCTTCTCGAACCGTCGTTTAGAGCTTTAAAAATGTAAATCATACTGCCGCATTTCGCTTTGTTTAACTGTGCTCCGTGGCAGCATCCGACCACTCCTAATCCGGGCTGATGCTAGTCAGCGTCGGTTTCGTTAAGGATGGCATAGCAAATGATGCCCAGTGCCATGGGCTGTCGCCTGTCGACTCACCGGGACGCTCTCCCTGTGCAGCGGCACGGCACTCGAGAGAATGGAAGGAAGGGTTGATAGAAACATTAATCTAATTTACGAAACATGCAGTTAAACGATGATGCCTTTTGATTAGTTCCCCTGAGAGTTCACTTCTGCCGAAAGGGAACCGGCTCCGTTAGCGCGTGGAGGTGGTTACAAACGGGGAGTTGAGAGATACCATTCGGCTGCAGTTGATTGACCCCAATTCTTCCCATTTCAGCGCAATCCGCGCGCAGACACACGGAACGTTACAGCGTTCAGCGTTGTATGGCACTGCAGTTAGAGCAATGCTACGTTCGTGAGGAAAACCATTCTCTAAATCATTCCTTTCTACTCTCTACTCCGCAGATTATCATCACCGAGCTATTCAGGGCGCTTACCAAAAAGTCGTCCGAGACACCCCCGCTAAAGGTGTGGAAAACGAACATTCCCTACTGGGTCGTGCAGGCGTACAAATCGATCGGCATGTTCGGGTTCGGCGCGGCCGTAAGTCAGCTGCTGACAGACGTCGGCAAGTACACGATAGGACGCCTACGGCCGCATTTCATTGACGTAAGTAGCTAAAACCCGATCGTGAGGCCTTTTTATTGATATCTATTTCGTCTAATTGGTGAAGAACACGATGCGAAGTGAGAGCGTAGCTAGCCCAACGCGGAAGTGAAATGAACAAAACCGGAGCCCCCACCAAACGTGGCCAACCTTTAGAACGAACGATAATAAAGTCGCTACGGCAGCGGACGCTTCACTCTCCATTAGCGGCAGGAAAAGGCGGAAAACAAACAAACGCCTGCGCGCGGGACGGTTCGATTCGATTGATCGCAAAAGGAAGTGCAATGCAAACTTCCTTTCGCTGCTGCGCCGCAGTACAATCTCTTTTTCCGGTGGTCTCCCGACGCTCCACGGTGGGGGAAAGAGGCAACCGTACTGCCGCCGTACGTAACGTGCCGTGGAGTTCTTATCACATCGATTGGCGGCAACGTCTGCATCGGTATCGAGCCTGGCGATGCCCCTCGACAAGGCACAATTCAATTGCCAATACCGACCGATCGAACGCCAGCGAAGTAAGAAGGAAGGAAGTGTGTGTGCATGTTCTTCGGAGTGCATGTTCTTTTTTGTTTTCATTGGCTCCGCTCCTGCCTGCCACCGCTCTCTCGTTACCACCTTCACACGCTTTGTTTCTTCAAGAATGCCACTCAACGTTAAGTAAAAGATCACATCGGAGGCGGCTTCTCTTCCTATCAATTGTCCGTGCGCACTACGCGGGGATGCGCTGTGGCGTTAATGAATGAGTGCGCTTCCCGCAATACTTCATTGCCACTTAGGCAGGCAGTCTGCCTAGTGAGGGACACTCGCTCGTGTAGGTACGGCTCCAAAGCAGCATCCAAAAAGACGTTAAACGGATATGTACGAATTGACATGGGTTGTAGAACCATAAAGCTTTCACGTATAAATCGTTTCGTCAGATGATTTACAGTGATTTACAGCGTTGCTTATGCAATATTTTAAATGCAATCGTGAAATATGTGTGCATTTGTTTGTTTTTTGAATGAGAACTACATATTGAAAGTCCGTTTCTGTATAAGTAGAGCTCAGTAATACATCAGAATATAATAGTAATTTAGTATATGGATCCAGCCCGGTCAGTTTTAGTTTAAATCAGTGAGGTTTTCGTTCCAATTTCCCCCACTTAAAGACAAACCCGTCACATCAATCGAAAATTTTGCAAACCACAATGAATAATCAAAATTACTACTGCTTCTACCACTCAATATACGGTGACTTTCAAAATTCTTACAGCATTAATCAAGTGTTTTGTTGTGTACATTGCATTCCTTTAGGCGCAAATCTAATGAATCACTGTGAACGTATGCAATGCACACTTTAAATTGCTTTATAATTGCAATTTTTGTAAGCTGCCGGTCATAATGCTACTTTTAAGAACAAAAAAAATGATCAGAAGATGTATTGTAAACTGTTGTACAGTTCAATGATACCTTCTTTCTAGTTAAGCTTCCATAAAGGGTTTAACGCACCTCAGGGTGATACGTCTCACCAAAGTTACATTTCTACTGAAACGATAACAAAAATATGTATATTACAAATAGAGTAAGCTTTCGTTTAAATTTAATAAATAGCTTTGTTGCTATAGCTTTTATCGTTTTTACACATACGAGTTTTCCAATAATGTCTAAAACGAAGAAGTG
This sequence comes from Anopheles dirus, assembly GCA_000349145.1. Taxonomy (NCBI): domain Eukaryota; kingdom Metazoa; phylum Arthropoda; class Insecta; order Diptera; family Culicidae; genus Anopheles; species Anopheles dirus. The sequence continues at coordinate 717,826 of KB672602.1, read as the reverse complement.
TTGCTATAATGGCTTCTTTTTTGCTGACATTGCAGCCTTAGAAGCTATGCCTTCTATTTTTGTCTTTTAACTTAGCTCAAGTTATTCGTAAACAGGATAGCCAACTCTGCCTGATAGGTTGTTGCAGTTAATAACCTCTTTTGTATTTCAAATCCAAATTCTAGCTTTATTTTATCATTTCTTTTTTTATTTTAAGAAGTTTCCTCGATCTTTCCCTTTGAATCCAGCTAGCTAATTCGAAAAGTGAATAACATAGGGTGAAAGTTTTACTCGGCTCACTGACACACGTCTGGTCCATTGATTGATGCACGACGATGATGCATCTACGTTGCGTTCGTCCTCCCTTTCCTTCCTTAATCCGCCAGTCATAAACATAATGATCGTCGGCGTCGGCGAAACATTGCAATTAACTGATTAAGACGTTACTGCGAACGTGTACGTACTTATTAGCACTTCATGACCCATGTTGTTATTACTCTTGCGCGCAGGTTTGCAGACCCAAGATGCCGGATAATACCACTTGCGGCGATGCTGTAAACCAAGGACGATACATAACGGACTTCACGTGCACCAGCGCGAAATCGACCTCCCGTATGCTGAAGGAAATGCGCCTGTCGTTCCCGAGTGGACATTCCAGTTTCTCGATGTACACGCTCATTTTCTGTGCCGTAAGTATGCTCTGTCTCGTCCACATGCCACTCCGCTTCTTACCCCGGATGCTCTCGTTCCAGATATTCCTGCAAGCCCGCATGAATTGGCGCGGTTCGAAGCTGCTGAAGCACTTTTTCCAGTTTCTGCTGATCCTGCTCGCCTGGTACACCTGTCTGAGCCGCATTTCCGACTACAAGCACCACTGGTCGGACGTGCTGGCTGGCGGTGTGCTCGGCGCAACGGTAGCGATCGTGGTATCCAACTGCTGCACCGACCTGTTCAGTGCCGCACGCAAACACACGATGGCGGCCGCCACGCTGCCGCAGACGCGCTACGAACTTAGCCCCAACCACACGCATGGGAACGGGAACTAAGCGAAACGGATCCAGTGCACCATCTTCGTCATGATCATCGCGATTTGTTTGCGGGCCCGTGTCCCGAACCAGATCGTCAAGTTCCTTGCCAAATCGGGGAGGGAAGTGAGCATCTAATGCATTCTCGCTGCACCTCGAGGTGGTGGTGGTGGTTTCCGTCGCCTAGCTATCGCATCCGGTACATACTACATGCTACCGAAAACCCCCCACGGTAATGAGCGACTGTAGTGAGAACTAATTTATTACGTTTAACTCGTTAAGCTTTCTAGATAGCGCGTAGGACATTATTTTAGTGATCGTTCTGTATAGCAGTAGCGCCGAGCTACTGACTGACAAGACTAAAAGGGCCAACTTAGGAAAGACACAATCAAACACACACACACAAATAGACACATATACTATTGCTCCACGAATTTGATAACTGTTCCGTCAGTGTTAAAGTAACTTTCCAAAATTAAGGGCTGCTCTCGGTAAGATACGATTTGCGTAGAGTTTACTTTTAGAGCTACATAGAAAGGTTGTATATTTATCAAACAATTAGACCCGAACCGTTTTACCTGTAATCGTAAATGGAATGATAATAAATCGAACCCCCTATACACTTTTAACGGCATTGTTCGCTTGAAGGACTTGAAGGGCATTCCCTTCTTATAACGACGGTGTTTGACCGTTTTGACTACTTTGAGAATGATATTCAACTGAGAACATTAAAAATATAACTATCTTTCAGATTTGAAGAAAAGAATAGATTTTTAATATCTCGGAACCATTTCTAACAAAAAAAAAACTATTTCCACTTGTAATAATAACCCCACTCGCGTACCTCAAAAAAAAATAGCATCCAATAAGTGACCTATTCAATTTCGAGGTACACTAATGTATAATGCGTACAGTTTTCTGCTGAGCGCATAGTTCGGAAAGTATACTCAGCAAGTCAAGTTAATCCGGACGATACCTCAAACGCACTGGCTTGAACCACGAGCAGCTATTAAACACATGATCCATTACCAGACCAACACAAAGTTCACAGTTCTATAAACCTGTCGGCAAATAATTTTCGCTGAAACTCATTTGTCGTAAGGATATGGGTTAGACAGAAGTGGACCCACCAGATGTAGTCGACGGGTGACGGGAATGGGATACTGTTTGCGTGACAATTTTATCCGAAGGTACTTTGCATGAGTTTAATAAACTACTCCGGATTTGATATTGATTTCGTTTTCCCTTCCAACCCATACTGTTTCTATGCAAGCCGCCTTCAATGCCACCACCGTTGGAACCAATAACAGAAAAAATGAGAAAAATTTGTAAAAAGGAGTTTGGGACTAACATAAGACAAGACACCTAAGGCAACCGTTAATGTTCCCATCAGTGTTGGCTTCTTCGTCATCAGGATCTGGATTTTTGAGTCTTACTTGTTTTTTTTTTTCTAATTGGCGTAACGTATTACTCGGCTATGCCTGCCGTCGAAATGCTCACTAGAGTAGTAGTAGTGGTGCCGGTCTTCACACCGGTACCACAATCCCCTATGGACCATCTCCCTAGCAAGAAGCGACTAACCGAATATGGTAAAATTAGTCTAGTAAGCCGTCTGATGGCAGACATGATTCTCTTCGTTGCGCCAGAGAAGAAAAAGAGATTATTTTTCCAGTTCAACATATTTTTTCTACTCTGCTTTGAGCAACTGTTACATTTATTTGATTAACTCCCACTTTTTGTACTTCATAATCTCATTTTTTTATTGAACAAGAGTAGATCCAGATTATGATGGGGACGCAGCGTGGAAATGCTTCACAAGATTCGCATAATTTGAAAGAATACTAAACATTACTATGTCAAGTCAAGTCGACCATTTCATATAGGAATTTTACACAACGAAAAGCAGCCTCGCCATTAATTTGTTAAGTTGACCGTACCATTCTATAAAGGAGTTTGATGGGACGTTTATCTTTTGAAACGCAACCTTTGCGCAATGGAAGAGAGCGATAACTTGCGTCAATTTAGACTAAAGCCGTGTTTTTTATTATAGCAGATTGTTATGAGAGGACAAATCTTTCGCAGTAAAATGAATAGATCGTTTCAGCAGACGCCAGAACGCTGACAACGTAGACCTCCACGATCAAGGCTCTTGAAGGCCAGGAGGATTGGTATCTTAAACCAGGGGACTTAGATCGGTTAACGCGCAACGCATCATCTACATCTACGACTCTTTAATATGTTAAGTAGGCCGTACCAATACAAGGAGATAATATAAAAAGAGAAGTCGAATAGTCTGCTAGCAAAACAATGAAAAAAATATGCTTTATTTTCTTTTCCAGGTTTCAATATTTTTATTATCGCGCCATTACGCTCGAATAGAATCAGATGATGGAAACAATCAAGTTTCATAAGCACTTATGTAGTGACAACTTGGTATATATCGGTCTTATTGATGTAATTGGTGTAATTGGTCGATGAACGCCATAATTTAATAAAAGATTAGTACATTCCTATGCCTTAATGATTCCTAATGATTTTCTAATGATTCAAACATATTCTGGGCCTTCAACAGAGACAGATTTACCTAATGGTCACTCGCGGTGCAACTTTCGTGTTTAAAAATGAAACACTCAATACTTTTAACACATAATTTTCCGTTGTTATAATATTAGTAAACTAACTCCTGAGCCATCCGAACAATGACACTAATGTAATGTGATTCTAAAGTTGCCCGTTTCCGGAAAGAAAGAAAAATTGAGCGACATTTCAAAATTTGGATATCGCTTATTAAATCTGGAACGATATCCTTATATAGAGGAATGAAGTAATATACTTTTCCACTTGCATAATCTTCAAAAGTGAACACGTGATTTACACTTTTTTTTTCGTGGCTGCGTTAACAATACACACTTGAAGACACGAACCCTGTATCTGCTCGCATACATTGCCCAGAGGCAGGGGTGATCAATTTTTTGGAGTTTCGGACCAAAATTAAACTGAATTGGTCAAAATTAAAGCCATTCCTGAGTTGAGGGTTTAGTATTTACTTTCTTAACGATGGTTAAGAAAACCTATGTTTGCGCATTCAAATTTTAGCAAAAAGTGTAAAAGCTATTAAAGTTCTACTGTTTTATGATGAAACACTTTGTTTCGCATACAAAATCTATGGGATACCCGGGCGTACCACACGCAGAGATAAGGGATATTAAAATCAAGAGTAACAAATGTTGAAATAAAAAAAAACTAGGTAAGCTTTACATTTAAAGAAATTTGAATTTCAACAATTTAAGCATTTTAACTTACTTTCGAAACAAATCTTGCATGTGGTTCTGTCATGCAAATATTTCATGTGTTGGAATATATTATTAAGTAGACTGCGTCATTCTCTCAACTAAAAGGTTCAATCGTAAACTTCCGAAGTGTACATGTTTACTTTTTGTTGGAGAAGATTGCTTCATGTTGGTGTCATTTTAAAGTTCCTCTCACAAATGATTAATGGGCTTTAGAATTATTTAGCGAAAAAAAGCAGTTTAGACGCAAATAACCGGAAACACAGGTTCGCAAACTAGCTATAGCTAACTCTAGCCACTCCTCACCCGTAACACGCACGAAATTTGTTCGCATTAGTGCATAAGTGCATATTTGAATAGCAAATATTTCACCAAATTTAACGAGCTTTATGTAACGAGCACCACGACCTGCAAACTAATGAATGCCTATCAAGTATTTTGAACTATTTAGGTGGTTAAGATTAGGTTTAACTTTGATTTCCCTTGTGCTTATCTAATCGCCGGACAATGATAAGCATATCTTCTCCACGAACTGATAACCTTTTAGCTGCTCCAGGTGAAAACGTATCGATCGTTTGCGTAAAAGAATGAATGAAACGTTTGAACTGATTCAGCCCTGGAATGAAACCATTCATGAATTTTAGGCATAATCGGACAGTTAGTACATATATTGCGATTGTGCGATAACATCTAACCCTCTCCGACAGAAGTTGGGGGAAAAAACATTCGAAATGTGAGAGTAACACGATAAAAACGTAAACTCCGAAACAGATAGAATGAATAGTTATAGGGACTGTTAAAGAGCGAAGCCCAGGTGCGGGATCGAGCGAAGGTTCGATCCCGGATCGCTCGCACCTGAACTCCTCTTTTTAACAATAAATGCCAACACTCCGGGCTGGCTTCGGGTTATGGTGTCCTGGCACTCCGTTCTCAGGAAATAATACCACCACCTTGCTTCTGAACAATACTTATTTATTTTCTGTTCAGAATCTGAAATCGGAATCTGTTTTTGCTTCTGGTTGCGCTGCTTTTATATTTTTCGATGCGGTTTTTCAGAGCATGCTTTGTGACATCATTTCTTTTTCACCGCCTGCTGTGGCGCTGAGTAACAGGGACTAATATATACTTCCGCATATGGATTTTACCTCTCTCTCTCTGTCTCTCTCTCTCTCTCTTTCTTCCTGGTTACGCCCTGGTCTCCGTAATGAGCAACTCAACCTGATCTAGGCAACTAGATCTCTGTGATTCTTTACGCCACGTGCCAAACGGCTCGCTAGCGAGTACCTTGTTGCTAGAACACGATTGGTAGAACACGAATGGTTGCATGCTCGTTGATGCTCATAAGGTAGTTCTTCCCAGACAGGCGCAACCACGGTCATAGCTTCCGGCAAACATATACCATGTCTTCGTTGCATTGATCATTAGCCAACTCTCCTTGCACACTGCGCTAGATCCCGATGAGGGTTATGCTTAATAGCCAGCAAAAGAGTCCAGTGCGTTGCATAAGACTCCTGCGATAAGGTATAGGGAGATACGGTAAGCACAACGTTCAACGCGTTATAGTGATTTTATAAGCGAGGTTTCTCGCTTGCTCTCGTTGTTTTCTTTCGTTTTGAAAGTCTCACTCACCCACGAAATTTGGCTTGCATGTTCAGATCACTATTATAAAACTAGAACACTATTCCAGGACTGTGTTTGTTATTCTAAATTGATATTGATTTAGTTTCTTCCCTCTATCCTCCTCCTCTGTCTCTACAGAAACAAGCATCTATGGAAAATCTTGCAGAAAGCGGAATCCATTCTTGAACAGTTCCCAGAGTTGCATGAATTCGTCCCACTCCATCATGATTATTTCCCACGTACGGTTTTCCCTCTCTGTTTAACGTGTCAGATTGAATCTTTTAACGAGGGAAGTGTGTCGACTTCAAGAATGGGTGGAACGTTTTCAAGATTGAGTGAAACGTCTTCATGTAACTCTGGGTTCAAGAATTGATGAAAATGCTGTTTAAAATCCATGATTTTTATAGACAAAATATACTCTGATATTCTGGTCCCGCCTTTCGTATCATTACAACTCCATAGCATGCTTGTTACAAGTAGTCTTCAACAGTTCATAGCCAACTATAAAGGCACTCATTTCAGAAACGAATATTATATACGCAAAATATGAATCTATACACAGATAATAAACAATTTGTTTGCTATTTGATTTGTGCAACTAACTAAAACAAATTAGAAGTATTATCGATTTTTGCGAGGTTTCCTATCTCAACAATTAAGCCTTTTTTAATAGGTTTTTGTTTTTGCAAGGCAGATAAGATTCACTGATAGTAACTTCTTTTGCAGGAGGCATTTACTACGTCGCTCCATGCCGCAAAGCCATTGCCGTAACCATTTTGTTACTATTGCGTTTTATGCACCGTGATCAAATCTATTTCTGATCTCCGACATTGCGTCACGTCATGTCGTGTTGAGAATTTTCACTTCCGATGCCGGTGCCGACTCAGTGGCGCCTGTCTGCCTGGAGACAGGCGTTACATTTGCGACTCCCCCACAAGCAGTCGGCCATGCAAAAAAGTTTGGAATTTACATGCCCGCGGTCGGCACGGTCGGTGCAGACAAAACAGCGATTCCACGCGATACGCACCGGTGTTGAGGCATTTCCGGTGTGTGTGTTTTTTTGTTTACTTCCCCCTCATTGTATGTGCTCCCCAGTCAGAAGCGCGACAGACAAATGAAGGTCAGGTGTCTCCAGAAGACAAGAACACGGGTAACGCAAAAAGGGGCGCTGGATGCCGCAGATCTAGAACTCGCCCGGGTATCTTGTCGGGCATCGAGAGCGCCCCCGTATCTGATCGCGGTGGCCAGCCCCCATCGTTGCGGTTATCTTATCGGAGATATTGGTTTTCGGTTTCGGTGTCCAAAAAGTTAGCTGTTTTTTTGGGTTTTGTTGTGAATCAGGCTCTTGGGGGTACTTGCACCGTTGCTGGTGGCGTTCCCGTGGGTCCGTACGTCCGTACGATATATAACCATCCCCGGGTTGGTACCGTTCAGTCAGTAGCAATCGTTTGCCCATCCTCGGAACAACCGCAGCCAGTCCGGTCGGAAGTTTGCCATCAGCACCTACAAACCAAGCCACCAAGCCGATAACCATGAAGGGTAAGCACGAGGATGCACTCCGACACACGGGCAGCGCATTAACCGTCCTTTTGCCGTTCCGCTCTAGCCGTTCTGTTCCTTGCCGCCCTCGCGCTGTTCGTTGCGCTCGCCTCCGGCCAGTGCGTCCGTGACGATTCCGACGGCCAGCCGCTGTGCAATGCGGAGGAGATGACGGCCGGCCTGTGGCGCAACAACTGGGACCCGACCGCGTACTGGGAGTGCGTGACCGCCAACACGCCCGCTACCTACCGTCGCTGCCCGACCGAGGGCATGTTCAACGGTGCCACCCGCACCTGCATCAACTGGTTCGACTGGGAGTGGACCCCGACCTGCAAGCCGCCGAGCCGCGTGTAAGCCGCCCCCTCCACACCCACAGTTAGCCGTTATGCCCGACCGAATTAGTATGTAGTTGTTTCCCCTCCCACAAACCCCCCCTCCCCCCTACCTCTGTTCACACAATCCCATCACTTCCGGCCCATTCCGAACCGTCATCCCGCGCTTCGCCCATCGATACCGAGTATGGGAAGCAGGTAGAAGCGGTTCGGGGCGGGCGGGAGGTAGAGGAGGGGGAGAGAAGGAAATACGAGACCACAAGACCACGTGCTCGGTATTTGCAAAACGTATTACCTCGACAATCCCGGCAAACAAATAAAAAGGCTGTAGTGTTTAGAGTGCCAATTGAAAAAATCCGTTTTGGGGCGTTCTTGGGAAAGGAATGGGAATTCCGCAAAAGGGGTTGCTACGGTGGGCTATTTTCCTAACATAATTACTAATGTTGACCGCAATCTGATTGGGTGATCGAAAGTTTGTCGCATCTCGTCATGTCCGCGGGACACAGCCCAATTTGGAGCAATGAAATATCTGTCTGTCAACGACAGTGATGGTTACGCGGACGGTTTTGATGCCAGTAGTAGATTGGAAAAGATACGATAATACGTCCACCGATGTACGATCGATAAACATGTTTGCTAACTTGTTTAAAATGTCACCGGAACACGTAGCGTAACGAAGAAAACGGACGAGACCTGACAGGCAACATAGATAAAAATAGAAACAGGAGGCCCTCCTATTCGAGTTTGTCCGTTATGTAGTTACAATTTCCGTAGAAAGTATGTGAATTCACTACGCACAATAACAACATCTCAAACTAATTGTAGTTAGCACTCAATCACTTGTCAACGGGTTTTTATTTTTGCCTTCTTTCCTATGACTTGGTTCACGCCTTCTGCACAAGTTGTGCGTACGGCATCAATACGTCTATACTAAAAATCTTACAACAAAATGGAGCTTCTTTTTATACAAACAAAATTCATAATGCAACCCTGACAGAAGCGGGAGAAGGTAATGTTAATTAAAGGCTCTTATTATTTTTTGTCGTGACACACACGACAAACAGACGATACAATGCACAATCAACGGAGCACCCTACCAATGCGTGCGCAAGAAACCTCATGCCGTTGTAATGAAATCTGGGACGGCAAACACCGAACCTGAACCGTGCGGCTTTTAGTAGTTGGGGCCGGTGTCGTTCATTTCGAACAGTAGTTGCGCTACCGTGCGGCTCGACTCCACGTTGCTCAACGCTACGCCGGCCAGGTGTGACTCGTACCGGCGGAGGCTTCTGTAAATGGGAGCGAGTTTCGATAAGAATTCGTTTCCGATGGGCGTTCGAAACACTTGGCGCTGTACTTACCTTCGGGCGGAGGTTGTGTAGACCACGAGATTGCGCAGAATAAGTGCGGACGTAAGGCGAATACTTTTCGTTACGGGACCTTCCATTTCATCCTGGATTGGTTTAAAGAAAGAAGAACAGAAAGTTGTTAGTTATGATCTATTACGCGTAATATATTCTCTATTGCAAATTATATATTTAACACTATGATGACTATGTCACGGTACGATAATGATTGATTTAATTATTCGTGTTCAGGAAACCAGGAACTTATAAATGTTCCGGAACCTGTTCGAAATTATAAGGACCTTCTCCGAGGCGCAATGATTATCCTACGCCGGTTTTGAACACGGATCCGGAGTTGACATAGAGATGAGTTACAAGTCAGCTCTGAACTCAGCGAACCTGTCACGACGAACGAAGGTGGGACTATATAAAACATTAGTCCCAGCAGTCCCAGTAGTCCCAGTACTCCAGAGCATGGACGAAAGTATTCCAGTTGGACAACACCCTCTTTCTCGCGTACGAGAGGAAGATGTTGAGGAGGATTGTTATTGTTATAGTAGGCTATTGACTATTGATAGACTACTTGTAACAAGCAAGCTATGATGTTAAATGCTAAGACCATACAAGCCGGAATTAAGAAATTCGGAGATTAAGAAAACCTTCGAATATAACAGTTATCCCCGTATGCGTTGAGAGAGTCAATGTATGAGCCGCTGCAATGACAAGGGATAGGAGCTGTTTGAAGGCGTTACTGTTGTGCTAGAGCCGCAAGACATTGATGGTCATGTAAGTAGAATGACACCGGACGATCCAATCCGTGATGAAGTTGCGGTAGGTTCACACTGAGATGAATAGTTGACGTTGATTCTTCCCTCTAAATGATCAGCGGAATTATTTTTCTTCTCTTCTAAGCCGTTTCTAAGCATTTCTTACGTTGGGTCGCTTGTCTGCATTCGTAGTTGAATCAACTAGATCTGGTGTTGCTTTGACGCGCTGAGATTGTTTACTTCTCCTTTTTACTTTTATACTTCTATTTACTCACTCCTATTGTTTATATTAACATTCATTTCATTACAGTCAATTGTATGATAATGATAGAAAGTACATACTTATATTTATCTGCATGTGAATACTGCATAACCCAGAGTGTAATCTACAAAATAAAACAATATTTACCTGGAATTCCTTCGAGTTCACATAATCCATTGAGTAGCGTTTGATGGCATGCATCGCGGCCGGGCCGGCAGCGGAAAGTTGCCCCGGTCCGTTTGAGATCCCACCGCTCTCCGTCGCCGTACTGCCGGATTCCACTTTGGTGCAGGCCGCCGGCGCCGGAGACCCTCGTTCCCCGGAGGTCCCACTGCTGGTGCTGCTACTACTGGCCCCGGAACTAGCACCAGCTGCACCGTTTGCTAGGCTCGCGCTACCACTATTCCCTGATCCCGCCGACTGACGCACCAGCGTCACCGGATAGGGTTGCGTGGGTTGCTGTGGTCCACCGGCGAGTCTCCTTTGGACGGCTGCTTTGAAAGACTGTCAAAATTCGAGGTTGTTAGGGTGCATTCGGAATACGGTAACGGTCGGTTTCAGGCACTTACTTCCGCCGTGCAGTGCCGATCGAGTATGTGCGTCATCAGCGAGAACCGCTTGCGCGGCAAATTGTCGCACAGGTTCGGCCCGGGACCCCATTGGCAGTAGATGTCCGCGGTCACGTCGACCGTGTCGGGACAGTGGACGGTGCACGCATGCCGGAACACCTCCGTTGCGGATTGAAACCGCTTCTTCGGACAGCCGCGCCAATCGCACATCCACGGCCAGCTCGGTTCGACATCCTCCTCCACGATCTTCTGCGGATCCATAGAGGGAATCATTTGCAGCGTTGTGGTGCTGTTGGTCGCACCCGGACCACCGGCCGCGATCGAGGCGGGTATTGTGATCGTGTTCGCGACAGGGGCGCTGGTGGCCGGTGTCGACGCGACTGGCTGCGACTGTGTCGCGGTGGGCGCGGAGGTAGAGATGCCGTTGTTTGTTGGCGCAGCCGGAGCCGACTGTGTGGCCGGAATCGGTGTTACCGTAATGGACGGTACCAATGCCGGTGTGGGTTGTGGCTGGGGCGCAGTGGATTGAGTAGCCACAATCGTTTGGGTAATGGTAGGAGCCTGCGATACAACCGTAGCCGGTGCTACCATAGTCGCGGGAATGTTTGGTACCGGTTGCCGTTGGAGTTGCACTGGCGGCGGATTGCCACCAGCGCTGGCCGGAGCCGTCGTGAGCTTCTGTTGAACTACCTGAAAGATCTGCTTACCGCCACCCAGTAGACCACCCTGAGGCGTTGGGCCGGACGGTAAGGAAGATACCACCGTTGGGCCAACGTTAGGTACGGGCACCGGCTTTGCCGGTACGATCGACTGTGATAACGATCCCGCCGGTCGTTGTACAGCTAGTGGCAACTGTTGCTGTTGCTGCTGCTGCTGCTGCTGGAGTTGCTGCTGTTTCTGCTGCTGTTGTACGGTGATGATGTGCGAAGTGGGTGCTTGCTTCACTGCTGACGTTTGGATTAGGTGTTGCTGCTGCTGCTGTGGTTGTTGATGCAACACTTTCTGAACGATATGCTGCTGCTGCCCGCCGGATTGTTGACTGAGAGCTGGTTGAATGATTTGCTGTTGTATGATCTGAGCCGTTCCAGCCGTACCACCAGCACTGCCATGAGCCTGAAACACGATCTGCTGCGTCGGTTGTATGCTTTGAGAGGTCGTAGGCAACTGTCCCACCTGATGCGGCTGCTGCTGCTGCTGTATGAACTGAATCGTTTGTTGCCCCACTGAACCCGCGCTCGAAATGTTCGCCTGCTGAATGATGTGCTGCTGTGGCAAGACACCAGTGTTTGCGGCCGCGTACGGTTTGATCTGGTAGGACGTACCACCGGCGGCTTGTTGTATCGCTTGCATTTGCAGCTGCTGCGGGGGACCCTCGAAGCTAATCGTGTTACCCTGCGCGTTCGTGGTAATGTAGATCGGTTTCTTCTCAATGATCGTTCCACCACCACCACCACCCGCAATCAGTGATTGGCCACCTCCTACCGACATCGTCGTCGGTGCACTGGAAGTGATGATCGTGGTACCAGCGGAAGATGACGGTCCGGCGTGGCTCACGATCACCTGACGGGGTAGCTGCGTCATAAGGATCTGTTGGCCCTGCTGGTTGAGAAAGATTTTTTGCGTTTGCCCTTGCGTCGGTACGCCGACCGGGTTCTGCATGGTCATCTGCTGCATGGCGCCAGCGTTCGGTGGCTGTGGTTGCTGCTGCTGCACGATAATGATCGTTTTCTGGCCAGTACTGCCGTGCTGCTGGCCCTGCGCAAGTAGCACTGTCTGCTGCAGCTGCGGTTGGGGCTGCGGTTGCTGCGCTACGACGTACGTCTGGCCCTGCGGGTTGGTGGCAAGGATGTACTGCGTCGGTTGCGGATGCTGCGGCGCGGCAGACAGCACGGTGGACTGCATGAGCCCAGCGCCACCACCGGGTGTGGACGTTTTTTGTAGCTGCAACGAACTGCCGGCACCTCCGCCGCCACCTAGGTGGTGCTGCAGGATGATCGGTACGGTCTGGTAGCCGCTTTCGGTTTTTATCGTGGCCGTCGTTTGCGATGTGAGTTGCTGCGAAGTGACACTGGCGTTGGGGTTTGCTGATGTCGGGGTGGAAATGATCATCGGTTGTGCGCTGTTGGGTGTGACGATTATCTGCCGCTGCATCGAAACGGGCATCGCAATCATTTGCTGCTGCTGCTGCTGTTGCTGCAATTGATGTTGTTGCTGTTGTTGATGCTGCTGCTGCTGCAGTTGTTGCTGTTGCTGTTGCTGCAACAATAACTGTTGCTGTTGCTGCTTCAACTTGGCCGCTTGTTGCTCAGCCTGGACCGCTTTCAGATCGGTTTCTTCTATGTCCTCACCCTCCGTTATGGACCCGGCCAGTTCGGCATACAGATCGGCCGTCTTTGTTCCGCCCTCCATACGCTTCATCGGCGGCTCCATGGAGGTGTCCGTCACTTCAAACTTGCGCTTGATCGTCGTATCACCGGCGATGATCATTTCACCCGGTTTCTTTTCCAGCAGCTCCGAGAGTACCTTGTTCGGAAGCAGTGGCTTTGCGGAAGCGGTCGCAAGGTGCTGCCCGGTGGGCGTTTGGCTGAGCGGGGCCAGCGGTGGTGGCGCGTTAAACGATGTCTCGTGCGGATTGGTAGCCGTGATGACGGTGTTGGTCGGCAGTGTGCCCGGCTTGATGGATATGGTCGAATTTCCCACCTTGATGTTGGTCAGATTATTCGGATTGTTCGAAGTTACCACAACCGACGGATTGATCGTCGCGTTCGGCAGCAGCTTCTGCTCGATCATTTGCTTCTGTTTCTGCATTTGCTGTCTTTGGGCAACCTATTAAGAGTTAATCAGGCGGAAGGGTAAACATTTAACAATGGCATAATAACGATTCAGCACTGTGTTGCTATGATGTTGGGCTTGACAATCACTGTCATACTATGTTTATGCTACTCACAACAAATACACACACACAAACACATTCATACATGGTTAATTAGACGATATAAATAACATAATTCTCACTGTATGTTACATTTTTCAATATTTTGTCTGTCGTACGGTAAACATTTGGCGAACAGAGCAGAATGCAAATCAAGTAAATGCATTCGTATACAACCAGTATGCAAAACAAGTATGATTGTATTGCAATCGTCTCACTTAAATGTGGACTAAAATCTTGATGAGTTGCATGCTCCTCAACAAGTATACATGAATCAAATGAGTAAAGCATTGACGCTATATTTCCGAATATTGCGAGTGTCTCATACACTCCTTTCATAGAATCCAATTTAAATCATACACTTATCATTCTAAATGCGCTAGTAACGAATCGAATAACTGAACCGAAAAAGTGGGAAAGACGGAGAAGAATCCATTCCCCAGAGCTTCTAACGTCGCCAAAACTGCTAAAATCCGTAAAAGAATCGAATACCAACATTTCAGATAAATCAAACAATCCAGATTAGTCAATAGAATTGAATCACTCACTGTCTTTGGAGGAATTCATCTTAACAACGCTTCGACTCGAGGCGATCGTATGGTCCTGTGCTCAAGCGCAAGGTGTTACATACCACAGGTTGTGGGTTCGAATCTCAACTAGACCGTTCCCCCATATGCAGGACTGCCTATTCATGCTGCGGGTAATAACCTAAGTCAATAAAAACCATAAATGGCCAAGTTGGACCTAGATGAGGTTGTTGTACCAAGAAGAAAGAACGCTTCGACTCGTTTTTGAACCCGTTACTTTTCACTGTACTACATGCAACAATACGTAAAAATATGTTTAACTCGGGTTTTAAAACGATTTTGTTAGCTCCGATATTTGCATGCTCGCAAGAAGAAAAAAAAAACATTGCTTAGTATCGTTAAGAAATTAGGGTTAATACAATTAACTTCAAACGCAAGCCTTTAAAAACTCTAATCATACGCACACACGCACACACTTTTACGAAAATCAATATCAACATGCACACTCAAAAACACGAGCACGGCTGAAGAATCAGTTCTTTTGTGGAGGTGAAAAACGCACTTATTTTGGCCAGAATTGATTTATGTTTGAACGTGATTTTTCACCTCCCCAAGTCAAACGATCGTGTAGCGTATGCCGTGCGCGTCTCATCCACTCAAGCCGGTCGGTCTCAGTTTGTTCTACGTTTGTTAAAGACTAATCGTTACGGTTACCTGATGCACATTAACATTCGGTGCAATCAAACAATTGGTAGTAGGAGAGTTGGTGATGGTAGTAGTGGGCAAACTACTGGAGTAAGGAGCAGCAGCAGCGGCAGCAGCGGCAGCGGCAACGGCAGCAGCAGCAGCACTGGTGCCAGCAGTGCCAGCAGAGAGCGTGCTATCGGTGACAGCTGTCGTTACCTTGTTCGCCAGCAGGCTCTTAATCAGCGCGGATGGGTTCGTCGTGGTGGAGCTGATCGTGCCGGATTGGTTCATGATCGTGGTCGTCCCGGTGCCGGTCTGCAGGTGCGCGCCTGGCCCTGCCGTGCTGTGTATCGTGCCGGCTGGTTGCGGCGAAATAGTCGTCTGATTCACCACGATCACGTTGTTCTTCTGATCGCCACTGAGCACTTGCTGAAGCAACGGAGACGACGGTGTCGATGGTATGTACTGATGTTGTTGCTGTAAAAGAGCAAAGAATGAATAAACGATAGACGATTAATCAGCGCGTATTTTGAAGCCCAAAGGTGAGATCTATTCAATAGAGCTTATAGACGAGACGAATAAGTCGATACGGAAAGCGACATTACCAAAAACCTATACAATAATCAAGCGAGGGATTCTAGTAGCAAATGAGGAAAGTTACACAAAAACGAAACGAAGCTGAAAAAAATATAAAAAGCATACAAACAAGAAAGAATTGAGGAGGATTTTGTGCAAACGTTTAACATTACGCAATCAGCGAAAGCGACAACTATATAAACGAAACGGAAATGGAATGCATCCTTACACCGGTCGCCGTTTTATTGATCACGACGCTTTTGCCACCCACTTGCGTGACAATGAATTGCTTTCCAATCGATGTGGAGCCTCCTCTCGTTTCGACCAACGAAGGCGACGAACTGCTGACGGAGTTGGGAACGAGAGATTTCATCGGTTGCTGTTGTTGCTGGCTGAATTGCAGAATCGTTTTCGGTGTCGGTTGCTGTTGGGAAGGTTTGCCCATCGGAGCAGAAATGGCTTTCTGCACGACCGATACGCTGTGCGACTGTGCGAACGGATGCGGCTTAGCGGAGATGATGTTGCTGCCGCTGCTAGGAGGAGCCAACGCTATAACCGAGGAGGAACGGAGCGTTCCGCTGCTGGTTGTCTGCGTTCCTTGAACCGTTGGGGTAACATCGAGGGATCGCGTTTCCTGTACCGGCGTCCTGTTCACGATTGGAACCGGATGTGCATGACCGGCGCTAATTTCTCGCACGGCGGAAGCGTTGCTCGGCGTTGGGACAGTGCTGGTGGCAGCCGTGCTTATTTTGATGTGGCTTTGATCGTCATGTTTCGTGACGGAACAACTACTAGTGCTACCGGCAACCGAGGGATAGTCTACCGCGGGCGTCTACAGGATGTTAGCATTTTGCATCAATGTTCCAGGGGATCATATAACAGAAAATAAATTGTAGTTAACATCTGTTAGTGACTTATGGAGTCGAATGGTTAGTATTGATCTGTGAGTGGCAGAAGGTTTCTATCCTAATTCTGGTTGTACGATATCTTATATTATACCTAATCATTTATTACGATTGCTGTTCGTATAAGGATCTTCCATTTCAATGGAATGATGTGCAACAGGATGGAATGCATTAACACAGATTTGCATCAATACCATGGCAACATAATTGATTTTACAGATTATTTGAGTATTAAGCTATATTCAAAATGAAAATGCATTTCCATTCTACAGATGTTTTGCTACGACAACTAGAAGGTGTCCTTGCGTTCTTTACCCTCTATACTATCAGATGTGTGAACATGTGCTCGACACAATATTATCTTTGTGTAAAGCTATTACGCTTTATTAATATCTTAAAACCTAATATTTTCAAGTAACCAGAACATATGTATAAAATTATTGTAAATGTTTTTTTTTTTATAGAACCAGGGTTTACTACTATCAACACCATGAACGAGTCATTTAACGATGTTACAATCGCTAGTCAACATTGTTAGTTAAGCTTGATTATTTACAAAACAATGACTCTCTGGAGCGGATCATTCCGCTTAGATTTTACTTCCAAAAATCCGCTCCGTTTATGATGTGTGTTTGCAATAGCTCTTTGTCTATACTCACCAAAACTGTGCCTTTATGTACGATCGGTAACGGTTTCGCGCGCGGCCGCAATCCTTCGTAGAAGTATCCGACCGTTTCGACGCCGTTCTGTTCCACCTTCAGCTGCACCGGCCCGACCGTACCGCCGAAGACGGCCCGCACGCACCGTGGAAAATGTGGCTGCGGCACAATCACCTTCCGGCCCAGCTTCGCATTCGTGGCCAGGTACAGCTTGTACAGCTCCTGCTGGTCCATCCGTACGGCCGCCGCCGCCTCGAACGATGCCCGCAGCCAGGCGTACGCAAACTGTTCACTTTCCTGCGCTTGCTGCTGCTGCATGTGCTTCGCAGCGATCGAGATGGGAGCGGGACTCTGCACGACGATGCCCGCAGATTGATTCGGTACTGATCCTTGCGCGGCGTTTGGGAGGTTCACTGTGGATGACTGTTGTATCTGCTGCTGTTGTTGCTGGTGGGACTGCTGCTGCTGCTGCTGTTGCTGCGCTACACTGGCCAACGCTGGATCGGGACGGGCAATCACGTTCACCGGAATCTGAGGCGAATCGGCTGCTGGGGGTCGTGTTACAGTCACTATTTGCGCCGCATTCGCTGCAGGTTGACCCTGCGCAGGCACAGTAGACTGTACGGTAGGAGCATTGACGGGAGGCGGTTGCTGCACAAGAATCGGTGGCGATGGCACCGGCTTGCTGGCGATCGTCAACGCCGGTAGCTTCGGCACGTCCGGCGTGGGATAAACAGCAGCGTTATGCATGGCACCCTGCACCTGTCCGCCATCCTTGTGCACCGTTAACTGTGCCATCGTGGGTGGCGGTGGATTGCCCTGCCCACCGGGTCCGGTCGCGTTCGGGTAGTACCCGCCCTGACCGTGATGTTGCGCCACCATATTTCCCGGAATGGTTTCGACGACGCGCATCAGTATGCAAGCGTCCGGGCCATAACTTTGCGCCTCGACCGTCACCAGCGACACGAGTGTATCGATCACGCCCCGGATGTGCATGATAGCGCCGCACGGTTTCTCCCCCATCGACGTCAGCGAGTAGATACATTCGAGCGTGTACAACAACAGCATGATATCGTTGAGGCACAGAAACAGACACATCTGATCGTACAACTGCTGGTTGAGGCAGCGGTTCAGGTTTTCTTCGTTCGCTTCTTTCTGCGCGATCTTGCTCAGCACCTCCAGGCAGCTGATGATAACACCCCGATCCGCACCCTCCAGCCCCTCCGACAGCGTTGAAACGAGACACCGCGTCACCTCGTCCGACTGCGGATCGTTGATGTCGATCTCGTTCGCAATGTTTCCCAGCATGTCCAGCCCGAGGTGGTGCAGATTGTTCCATCGTGCGTTCGCACACATGATGAGAAAGCGGATGAAGGTACGGTTGCGTCCCAGCACATGCAGGTTCTCCTCGTTGAAGCTCAGGTTGCGAAAGATAGCGGCTATTTGCAGTACACGTTGACCTATGTAGTCGTTCGTGCCGAGACCGGTGCCAAGGCTGAGAAAGGTACGGAGCGAAGCCGTGCTCAATCGTCCACCCATAATCTCACAATCGGGTTTCTCTCCGTCCTCTCCGTCTCCTGAGCCACCGTTGGCATCCAGTTCGTCCTGCTCGTCCTGGTAGATGGTGGCGATCAGAGCGCTGGGATCTTTCCCCATCTTGGCGAAGCAATCCTCCAGCGACAGTTCCAACACCTGCGGCTTCTCGAACAGACACTCCTTCCAGAAGCGCTGCAACGAGTTCTTGCGAATATTCGAGTAGTATTCGTTGAAGGTGTCACGCATCGAGAAGTGATTGAATACGCCGGCGTGTGCGAGCAGCGCATACAGCAAACGTGGACACTTGTCCACCTTTAGCGTGTGCTTGTTCTCGTTCGACATCAGCGTGCACACGTTGATCGCAAAATCCTGCTCGTTCGGGAGCGGAGAAAGCAGCGACAGAATCAGCTTATCGTACTCGGACGCTCGGTACAGATCGTCGGATAGCTTCAGCGACGAGCGCAACCCTTCCGGCACGTTGTGCTGGTGGTGATTGTACACGGTCGGTGTCGAGTGAAGCATACGGACGGACCACCGCCGGTGCAGGCGCTTCTCGTCGTCGTCGTCCTCGGTCGGATCTTTTTCCTCACCGTGAAAGTTAACGCGTTCGTACCGATCCAGAAAGCGGATATAGATTTGCTTCAGCGCGATTTCGTTGTTCACGCACCGGGTTGGGAGGTCCAGCTCTTCGATCACCTCGTCCCAGTCTTCGCGTGCGTTCACCTTCATCCAACCACCGCGGCCGATGACGATCGAGTACAGTTTGTGCAGATCGACATCCTTCCCGCTGATTTTCGGTAGCTTTGAGTAAGGCGTTCTACAGGAAAGGGAATGATTAAAGAGCGCCATGTAAACAGTCCACACGTCTGCACCGCACCCCCGCGTATACTTACCCATGCTTGTCGTGGAACATTTGCAGATCGTTCAGGAAGCTACATTTGTCCTTCTCGAACATTGGCTTTGCCACATTTCGACGCACATTCTGCGATTTGACCGATTCCTTCGGCGTTCCGGCAATACCAACAACACCGGGTCCGGTGACGCTGCTGAAGCTAGCGCCGCTTGCATCATTGGTGGTGTCATCCAATGCCATGGGCAGACAGCTACGCTCTGTTTTCACTACGTCCGTCGTCATTGCTGCGTTCGCATGTCTTTGCGCCACGGGAAAACCTTCCGGAAATGGTCAATTGTTCACTTCCGGCACGGAAAATTGCCTTCACTGCCGTTTGTTTTAGAATTTACACAAACTAATCGCGGAGGAAAACGAAGCGAACTCTCGCGCACACAAGCCAAGCGCGATCACACTTGACAGCTGTCAGAAGCGGCATGACGGGCGATCTGTCAAACGATGGAGAAAAAAATTCGAACAAAAAACCTGCAACCGACGACGTCAAGCGTAGCATCAACGGAAAAGAGCGTGGCCCTGTTGATTTGTGAAGTTTCGTGAAGAAAATCACTGTTTTCCTCGTTTTTCTAGGTGTAATTTGTGTGGTAAGTTTGATTAAATGGCCTTAAAGAAGCATTTGTTGGTATCGGTCGTGAAAAGAGACTAATCATGGTGATCGCTGACGAGAATGCATCTCACTTTCCTTGAGCAATGCAATGAGGCTTGTTTTTGAGACACAAGGGATGTTGTTGGTAAAGTAATGAAAATTTGCATCGTCCCGAGACTTAATTTATGCTGTCCGTACTTAAATGTCGTGGAAAAGACAGAGGAAGTGGTATATTATAAGATTTTGGTGTTGTTTGTTGTGAAAACTCGACTAAACAGATCTTTTTTGATTGTAGCACCATTTTTATGTGTTCTCAGAGCGATGAAACGAGCGCAACCTTCATTTTTGAACGCCATTGAAAACAGCGTTGATCGCCGCAGACGGCCCCGTCCGATCAGTCGTGTTAATCTGGAAAGCTTACTGGCTCGCCCGTCGTGCATGACGCTGTCCCAAGATTCCACACTGCCGCCTACCGGAGAGATGGACGAGTATGCCGAGGAGAACGAGCAGTACGAACAGGACAGTGGATGCAGTGAGGCGAAGGACGAAGAAACGGTCAAAGTGTGTTTGCGTCTACGTCCGAACAAAAAACCGGCCACCGGACGTATGGCTTTCAAGATAAAGGACAACACTTTGATCGCTCGCTGCCAGGGAGAGAACGTATCCACCTCCACCAAACACTACACCTTCAGCAACGTGTTCGACGACGAAGTGTCCCAGGCCGACGTGTACGACTCTTGCATCCGGCCAACGATCCGTCCCACGTTGGGCGAACCGGGTGCTACCTTCCTAACGTACGGCACGTCCGGGTCGGGTAAAACGTACACACTGCTCGGCAACGAGGAACAGCCGGGCATTGTGCCGCGATCGATCGAACAGATCTACGAGGAGCTGTGCGATAATATTTCGCTCGAGCCCAGCCTAAAGATGGAATCGATGAAGCCGATCCCGCTTAGCGACGAATCGGTGCTGGATGAGTTGCGAAAGCTGCGCGTGGTCAAGAGCCGCCTGCAGGACACTGAGGAGAGCCAGCGAATTTTGAGCGATATCATCCAGGGTCAGCATCAGTTCCAACCGCTGGAAATGGGCGACAGGCGGGTGTTTATTTGGATTTCGTTTGTGGAAATCTACAACGAGAACGTGTACGATTTGCTGAACGTGGACGGCGACTTTGGCAAGCGTAAGCCGATGAAGGTGCTGTCGAACGATGGCAATGCGTACATTAAAGGTCTGTCCACGCTATATGCCGGCACAAAGGCGGATGCGTACAACTTGCTGCAGTACGGGCTGCAGAGCGCAACGTACGGGTCGACGGACGTGAACAGTAACTCGAGCCGTTCGCACAGCATCTTTACCGTAACCGTCATCACGCACTCGTTCTCGACGCAACGGATCTCGCAGTCGGTGTACAAGTTCTGCGATTTGGCCGGTTCGGAGCGAATGAAGAAAACGGGCACCATGGGCGAGCGGCTGAAGGAGGCGCAGAAAATCAACACCTCGCTGCTGGTGCTGGGCCGTTGTCTCGAGACGGTGCACAAGAATCAAAAGACGAAGAAGATACACGATCTGGTGCCGGTGCGAGACTCGAAGCTGACTATGATCATCCAGTCGGCCCTGCTGGGGAAGGAACCGATGACGATGATCGTGAACGTGCACCCGACGGAGGAGTTCTACGATGAGAACATCAACGTACTGAACTTTTCCTCGATCGCCAAACAGATCGTCATCAGCAAGGAGCGAAAAATGCTGAAGGGTCCGCACGGCACACGGTACTCGTTTTTCCTCTCGCAAGCGATGAGCAGCCCGTCTGCGAAAATCGACACCAACCAGCTGCTAATGGAGTACGAGGGGTAGGTAGAAGGATCGATCGGTCGGGTGATTGGTGATTTGATATTTCACAAAACGTATTTCTTCTATTGAAACTTTAGTTTGAAGCTCGAAAACGAACGCTTGATTGCCGAAACGGAGCAGAAAAATGCGGAAATTGCCTGTCTGCAGAAGAAGCTGGCCATACAGGAGTTCCAGCTGCGTAACGAGCTAACGGACAACTTTCAACAGCATTTCGTGAAGATGGAAGAATCGTGCGAGGTGCGCATCCAGTGTGCTAAAGATCTGGCCGTGATGCCTTACAAACATCAGGTAATGAGGGATGGTACATCACGTGGCGAACTAGTTTCCATCTTCGTTTACTCTTTATTCCAGGTGGCTATGCTAGAGAAGAAGTTAAAATCGAAAGACCAGGTCATAATGGAGTTTGAGGACGAACAGGATGAGTACGAGAAGAAGCTGAAAGCGTACGAGGAGGAGCTCGCAAAGTATCGCCAGCAGCAGAGTCGCGTTAGGAGACAGTCGGTGTGATGTTTTCACTTTGTCCACGTTGTAGTATTAAACAATTTTTAACGTTAATGAATTAAGCTTTATTTACTTCCTTGCTCGTCGTTATGCGTTGTTTGTTTGGGAAACGAAAGCATGCGGAAGATTCAATTGCTGGTATCATCCGGGATTGTATCAGACTAAAAATTCAGCAAAGGTGCCAAGTTTTGTTTAAGATTTCATAAATAATGTCAGAATTACAGCAATTTAATCTTCTGATAACAATAAATTAAATTAAAACAATTAAAACAATCGCATTTGTGGTGTTCGATTTTTACAACGGTTTAATTTGAGTGTAAAATTCGTTGACATTTTTTTCACTGGGCGTTTATCGAGCAGTTGCATGATTTTTGACACTATGGACAATTTCACTTATTTGTGGTAAAAATGTTCACCATTCCAGATAAATAATTTCACTGTATAGGGAAACAAACTGCAGCTTTTCCTGTTCAAATACAATACTAAAAAGTGTATTAGCAGAGTTGTTAATAATGTAGTAGTACCGAACGCGCATAGTTTGTGTTCTAATTTATTCTCCCCTGGGAAAGAAGTTGGACATCACGAGCTAGCTCGAGATGCACTGTATACCTGCAGAATGTCAGGAAGACTCACAAATGTCAGAAAAGTTGCGAACAAAACAAAACAGATTTGTAGAGAAAAATCGTGAATGAAAATAATGGAAAAAACGCTGCAATCATGGTGAAAACGGTTCTTTTGCGGTTGCACTAGAAAGCGGGCTAGTGCGTTGGTGTTGTGGAAGTAATAGCCCAAGAAAGAAACTCGCCGCCATTCCAATCCGTCGGAAAAATTGAGGTCAAGTGCTTTGCACACACAGAGCCAGTGCCCTGGCGTGTTCAATGCACGGGAAAGATAATCCGTGTCGTGGTTTATGTGTTTGCCAAATTAATTCAAAGCAGATTTCCGGTAGAAACAGCGGCTCCCTAGCATTGCGCTTACACGCAGAGCCATTCAAAATGAGAGACCGGCATGTCTCCACAGCAGCCGTCCGTCGTAGCAGGCGAAGACAATGGGTGCTTCTGTTTTCTTCGGCGCATCTCCTCGGATTGGTGGTGTTGGTAGCGTCCCTAACCACACCTAGCACGGTTTCGGCAGTTTCAACGTCTGCCGCCGCCCTACGGCACGGGGGCGCTGGCACTAAGGACACATTCGGATGGGATGATGTCGGCGATGAGGAGGAAGGGTACTGTGCACCGTACAACGGGAAGGTCTGCAAGCGCTTCATCAACAGTCGGCAGGTGTGGTATAGCCGCGAGGACGGAACCGGTGGTTGGGAGAATGAAAAGATTACCACCGCACTGTTCGACGATCTCATCAACGATCTGCCGCAGTACTGTCGTCCGGCGGCGGAGGTAAATACTGACAATTGTTTCCTGATTGTGACCGTTTCCTGCTGACACCGTTTTCCCTCTTTCAGAAACTCCTCTGCGCGTACGCTTTTCCACAGTGCGTCATCAAGGACGGTACGACGATACGGTTGCCGCTGTGCTACGAGGACTGTGTGGCAACGTATCTGCAGTTTTGCTACAACGATTGGGCACTGATCGAGGAGAAGAAAGAACGGGGAGACGTCATTAAATCGCGAGGCCACTTTCGGCTCCCGAACTGCGAGGAATTGCCGCGGTATAATAAATCCGCGAAACCGCCCGTTTGTTCGCACGTCGGGTTGACTGAGCTCGTCTCGGAGGAAGTGACCTGTAGGTTTCGCAATACGGCGAGCATCGGAACAGTGTGTTTGAACTCATCATTACGTACTTTTCATTTGCAGACGACTGCCGGATGGGAAGTGGAAGGTTTTATCTCGGCACGGTCAACGTGACCAGCACGGGCATTCCCTGCCAGAAGTGGGACTCGCAGGAGCCACACTCGCACCATAAGCCACCGCTGGTGTTTGCCGAGCTGCAGGACGCGGAGAACTACTGTCGGAATGCGGGTGGCGAAGAACCGACGCCGTGGTGCTACACGACCGACAAAACCGTCCGATGGCAGGCCTGCGACATACCGCTCTGCCGTGAGTATTCATTTCGAGTTCGAATTATGTTTCCACAGCGAAGTAGAATGCTGGTCTGAAGACTAACGAATTTCAAGAAGTGTATAGAAACATGAACAATTGTTTCTAACACATTTGTGTTTTATCCTGTAAGAAATGTGTAAAGGTACTTGTTAAAATCATTATCCATATGCTCTTAAACTTTAACGATTTATGTGTTAATCGTACTGTAGCTAAGGTAGAATTTTCTAACTCTGTAAAATCATCAGTAAACGGTATGAAAATAGGCTATATTACTGCGAAATTTCGAGAAACTACGTTTATTATGTGAATAATGACAACAATGTCCATCTTTCCTTTTCTATTCCCGCCATTTAGCCAACTCTACGGACGCCAGCGACATTCGGGGCAAGATCGACATGACGATGGAGTCGGTTTTCACACCGTCGATGATTTTCCTGCTCTCTGGTATCGGCTTCGTGGCGATTGTCCTGCTGCATCTAATGGTGTTGCTTTGCTATCGTGTATCGCGCCACCGGCGCAACCGTCGCCAGTCTGGCGCAACCGCCGGCTACAATACGGCCGCGTCGCAGGACGCTGGACAGGGGATCGACATCAACAAGCTGCCGTCAAATGTAAACTATCACCGCACGGGCGCGCAACTGAATCCCAAACTCGAGAAGCTCGAGTTCCCGCGCAACAACATCATCTACATCAAGGACCTCGGACAGGGCGCGTTCGGGCGCGTGTTCCAAGCGAAAGCACCCGGCCTGGTGGGCGGCGAGGACTTTACGCTGGTGGCGGTAAAGATGCTGAAGGACGAGGCGAGCCAAGATTTGCAGGTCGACTTCGAGCGGGAGGCTTGCCTACTGGCGGAGTTCGACCATCCGAACATTGTGAAGCTGCTGGGGGTGTGTGCGATCGGGCGTCCGATGTGCTTGCTGTTCGAGTTTATGGCGCGTGGCGATCTGAACGAGTTCCTGCGCCAGTGTTCACCGTTCGCGCAGCAAAACCGGGCGGACAGCATCAGCACGGAGTTGTCCCACGGGGATTTGCTGAACATCGCGCACCAGATAGCGTCCGGCATGGTGTACCTGTCGGAGCGCAAGTTTGTGCACCGCGATCTGGCCACGCGCAACTGCCTGATCGACGACCACATGGTGGTGAAGATTGCCGACTTCGGGCTGTCCCATAAGATCTACCTGCAGGATTACTACAAGGGCGACGAGAACGACGCGATCCCGATTCGCTGGATGCCGCTGGAGAGCATCCTGTACAACAAGTACACGATCGAGTCGGACGTGTGGGCGTACGGCGTGTGTCTGTGGGAGATATTTTCGTTCGCGATGCAGCCGTACTACGGGATGACGCACGAGGAGGTGGTGAAGTTCGTGAAGGAGGGAAACATGCTCGGCTGCCCGGAGAACACACCCCTGACGGTGTACGATCTGATGCGCAAATGCTGGAGCCGCAAGCCGAACGATCGGCCGAGCTTTCACGTCATCTACCAGAAGCTGCAGCAGATACGGGCCGATTTCGACGGGAAGATGCTGATGTAAGTAGTAGCCCCAGGTAAGCCTAGGTAGATGGTTTCGTAGATGGTACGATGTAAGCGAGCGGAAGGATAAAAACATACAAAACTCAATTTTACTCATGTGCGCGAGGAGCTGTTTGTTCTGTAATATATGTCGTCCGTGAGCGTTTTCGTCACGCTTGAAACACGCTGCTAGATTCATTAGTTCTGCAGGACAGAGTTGTGATTCGAGAACAGGAACAGAAAACATACATCACTATCGAACATTTCCTTTATCATTTGATTCTCGGCGTCAGAAATTCTCATCTGATAAGTTTATGTTTTGTAATATTTATTATACATGACTAGTGTTCATTCGGCTTTTGACCACGTCGTTCCTCGAATACTCAAGACGTTCAGTTTTTTCTTATACACAGGAACCGAACTGCCAATGGAAATCTCAGTATTTTAGTTAATATTTATTGCAACCATTTTTTCACGCATTTTTCTGTAACATTCGCTTGTTTATAAAAGTGAAAAACCCAGTTGTCTCATAGACTGTTTTGGTCTGAAGTTGACTGATTTGTGTTTGTGACGTAACATTTTCCTCTAGTAGTATTTACTTAAGTCGTCTTATGGTTTAAACTAAATTATCGTTGACGAAGTTGACTCGCAGCTATCATGGTAGGTGCTAATCAGCTAATTTGCATTCTTTCAATCAGTGATGTTGTCTTGCTAAACTATATTCTAAATAGCAAGCATGCAAAAACAGATGATTGCAGGCAAATTAATCGTAGCGTTTAAACAACCTGTTTTTGCGCAAGGCATTTGAACTGATTCGTTAGTTATTCATTGTACTGATTAATAATTGATGTATCCATTGGCAATAGAGAAGCGAGCATATCGACCATAGGATTTGTTAGTGAAACGAATTGAGTTCGAGCAGGTTTGTTTCTCTGTAAAATGAGTCCCCGTGGCTGGAATTAGTTTGGACAGTTTGAGATGTCACCTTTCAAATAGGTTGGCTTTTTCTGGACTTTCGTGGATAAGGGTTCCGATCGCAAAACCACAACACCTCCGATCCTGATAATGGCTACAATATGGAAATTTGAATTTTATACAAATATTATTTAGGATTGTAGATCATCTCACGTTGTAGTATTACCTAGACCGTGGAAGAAAACAACAACTTTCCGTACTGGTAGGGTGTTCGGATTGTGAAATCGAAAACAATTTTATTTGACGGGAAGTAAACTACTGAAAATGAATGGAATTTTCTTAACTTAAAGTCATATTTTTCAAACAAAGCGACAGACCACCAAATTATTAAAAAAAAAATCGACCCGTTTGGAGGTGTAGAATGAAAATCTTGAGAGTTCATTTTTTACGGGCACACTGAATTGCCAGTTTAATCAGCTAATGTTTAAAACTTCGTTTTACTTTGTCAAGATGTGTAGAAATATTTCAACTGAACATAACAAATGAGTCTCGTGGTACTAAATTCAAGAACATTTTCTCGAGATTTTTTCAAGAAACAAATGTGGGACCGCATTCAAAGAGATCTTCACTAACGTTACTTATTGTTAACAATTGCACGGCCATTTGCGAGGCGGTTTTCAACTTCTTTCATCTACACCTTGAAACGAGTCACGTCTTCGAATCATATAAAAAAAATCTTCTTTGTTTTTGGAATATTTGACCGCGAAAATTAAGAATACACTTAGGCAAGCAGGTTTGCCTTTTTTCTCTCTCAAAATGATCATGGTCCGAGTAACAACTTGTTATGTGCAGTGATTAGAACACTAGAAACAAGAATTAATTGCGATCGGTATTTCTGACTGAGGCCAGCACGGGTTAACGATTTAGCGATCGCGAACCTTTTCGATCAGCTCGGCCATAGCCATAGAAAATCCCTTTAGTATGTAACTTAAGAACGATAGGTTTAGATTATATTATTATTATTATTGTAACATACGAAACAGAATACCAAAACCGCGATCAATCTATTTCTCAAAAGATCTTGGTTGAACTACTAGCGGATCAAGTTGTGAGTATTGGCAAGCTGCAATTTGGTCCAATCTCTGCGCCATAAAGGTAGTGAAGTAAGGTAACATTCTGCCGTAGCTTGTAAGTGGCACAATAATAACGTAGCGATGCTGACTACGACAAAAACCCAAACAAATCTGAGCGTTCCTCCGTGGTCGCGATATAGTTTCAAAGAAGTACCAAACAAAAAGTTACTCAACACATACAATAACCATTCCGCTCGGAAGGAAAAATTGACCAGTGGTGTTTTCTGTTCGTTCCTCTTTAAAGAAGTGGTTTGTTTCGCAAAGTGTGCAGGGCCCGCTATCGCACAGCGCTGAATGATGCACCGGAACGATGGCCACAAACATGGTTAGCACGTAAGAGTACCTCCCAGCGCCAATTCACAGTGTTTGGCTGATGGATTGACCGCTCGTTTGCTACTAGTTTAGTTTAGAAGGGGCTGCCACCCAAAGACCATTTTAACTGACGACTGCAAGGTGTTTATTAGAGGATAAGGCGAGTGCGATAAGGTAGCAAGAATGATGATGTGCGGTCGGAAGAAAGGCTGAATGGAATTATGTATGATACAGCCATTAGTAAGTAATCTGAGACGCGCGTGTTCGGTTGGGGCGGAGGAGATGATGCATTAGCATAACTTTAAAGTAAGAAAAAAAGAATGGGAGAGGATAATGAAAGAGAGAAATAATATGTGTGAAGAAAAGAACAGAGAAAAAAAAACAAACAAACAAACCAAACCAACCAAAAAAGCATACAAACCAAGTGGAAAAATAAATATATAAATGTGTTTTGTCTCACGCGCGATTGTTTGATGTTGGTTGCAGAAAACGACACGAACGAAAGAGAAAGAAAAAGGAGGAATTCTCGGGCGCGAGAGCGACTGCGGGGTGACTAATCATCCACGCGCTTGTGGCGTTTCGGCGGCCATCGAAACGTCAATGGGCTTGCCGTGCGGGCACGTGCTGTGTCGTCACTGGAAGGAATTCCTCGGCGCCGTGCAGGCAACGCCGCCTTTGCGACGAAACGTCTGCCTCCAAGTAGGCGGGGTGGCCGTACTTGAGATTTGTGAAGGGTGTGCAGTTGAGGTGAATCATCCCGAGCCTCTCGCAGGCGAGGTGTTTTCTCAGCGACCATTGAGTGCACGGCTCACGTGCCTGGTTTGCGTATGCGCTGCGATTGGGCTTGGATTACACGCTCGTCTTCGGCTCGAATCGCACTCTAGCTCGTTGGCGTCAGTGCGCTTGAGCATCTGGAAATGTATGTTAATTTCGCAAATAATGACATACATAATTGAGGAGTTGGTTTTTTATGCTTCCACCCATATTGAAGCGGTAAACAAACTTATTTCACTTTCGAATTGAACGTGCCTCGGCCATCGCGATCTAATTTGATTAACACTTTATCAACATTTGATTAGCGCCGCTTGCAAACACAATAACACCACGTTCACACATCCTTCCAGACAATGTGAAGACAAT
This sequence comes from Anopheles dirus, assembly GCA_000349145.1. Lineage (NCBI taxonomy): Eukaryota > Metazoa > Arthropoda > Insecta > Diptera > Culicidae > Anopheles > Anopheles dirus. The sequence continues at coordinate 688,364 of KB672602.1, read as the reverse complement.
TAAGCGATTAAAAGCGTCGTATTGCCGCTCCGATAGAATGTAGTATGGTCTTGAATTTTCCAAATTTTTACAACTTATTTTGGGTCTATACTGAAAGAAATTTACGTGATTTGGATTCCCATAGATTAGAGATTTCGTCTTATTTGAATATCAGACTTTGTTTTGAATATTCTTTTTGTTTTCTTTATTATTGTGGATTAACAATCAAACGTGGTATCAATTGACACTTTGCAAATACGATGGCTTTGATTGCTCGTAAATGGTTAGAACTTGCGCGACATGCGCATTTCACGTTATGTCTTATATTTTTGCATATTTCACTATAACTATATGAGAAGCCAGCTGGAGTCGAGATATTTACAATTTTGATCAGGAATTTCGTTTTTTCATATATCCTTTTATAGACCACTCTATGCAGGGAATTTGAACTACAATAATCTCTGCTTTTAGTGTTAGATTTTTTATTTTTTTGTAAAAATAGATCATACTTAATCGGTCAAAAAAACTATTTGAATTATAATAAAGGCAAAACATTCTATTTCAAAAAAACTTACTCAAAAAAACTTCAATACATCATTGAGCCTAGTACACATTTTAAAAGATTTTTATAAAAAATATAAAAAGAAAATATTATTATATTTTTGCCCTATTGCTTAAAATAATAATGTATAATACATTACACATAAAAAGTGTTAAACACAAATATGTATGTACATTTTTTAATATTTAAAATATATTTATATGTATTTATATTTATATTTTCAGTTTTAGGGTTCGTTTCTTAGTGCCTAGCTCAGTTGCTTCCTACAGTGATACACTTCAAATGGTCTTAGAAATGACATACACCGAAAAACTTGATACTAACACACATCATCGCCTGTATGTTATCAAACACTGATACTCCATCTCCCAAATTCTTACCAACGCAGGTGCGATCGTTTCACACCCTCGAACTATAACGAAACGAAATTTCTCATAATTTCACGGCCTCCTGCCACCCACGGGCACCAGGCAGCACGTTTCGCGTTCGGGATTCGGCACCGGTCACGTGTTATGCTTGCGAACGTCACTCGCGATCGCACGCCGGGCGTCTATCCCCGCTAGCAGGTGAATCAGCGCGAGCGAGCGCGCGCGCACGCTCGAAGGGAATCCGCGCGCAAAACCGGCTATCTCCATATTTACCGTTCGGAAGTCGGGCCGCTGGGACGTGGGGGGAGTGAATGTTTGACGGTATTTGTCATGCTCCAAAACTGGTTCCGAAAGGAGCTAGGCGCCCCGTTTGGGCGGATACGTCATCAAGGCCGAAGGCACGTCGTTGCCGATGCGAAGGAGCGTCTGTCGCGCCCTGATGGTGTTGGTGTTGGTGGTGGCAGCCGCCACCCATGTTTTAGGGTGGTGGCAGACGGCGATGTTCGAAAAACGCACGTGCACCGCGGCGACATCATCGGTGGCGATCAAAATTAATGTTTCCCGGTCTCCGTTTTCGGTCGTGCGTGCGTCTCGCCTTCTCTGCGTATCTGCGGACCTCTTGCTTTCACGCTGCAACCGCTGATTGATGGCCGATTGGAAATATTCGAATGAGGCGTATTTCCCGTGGGCAAATACCGTCGGTGGAACGGACGGAGCCGTGGCGGCGCGCTGGGTCAGTGTTTTGTTTGGGTGCTGCGCTGTTTAATTTTATTCCCCGCCCCGGGTCTGCGAAATTCACACGTTTTGGGGGAAAGAGCTAATTTTTCCGCTTCGGTTTTTGGGTATTTTCTCTGGACGGGCCCATTATTGTTAATATATTTATGGAACAGGTATTGCCTAGCTAACAACTGTCAGGTGTGATTGTGCTTATATACTTGAGCCGGGACGATGGTATCTTTGAACTTGACTACCATACCCACCGGCATATACCTCCGACCGTCAAATCTGAATGGTCTTCACTTTTAATATGGAATACACATCTGCAAGATATCTATAGGAGAAATTGGAAAAAATACTTATGTTTTAAAATTTACAGTTCAACGTTTAAACGTTTTTTTTTGTGAGATTTTCTATTTTCTCCATGGCTAAAAGCTTTTTTCCCAATTTAAACATATTTAACTTTAATTTGTTAACATGAACGAATTTAAAGCGTATCTTGAAAGTATTATAAAGCCATTATAAATTATAGATACAATACTTATCCAAAATTCATCTTAATACTGTACAAATTGTACTACTTTATGTTGTTTTGTTAACGTAACATAACATAACAAGATTAGATCATAATTTGGTTAACACTTTCTACGTAGTACAAAGTTTTTTTAAAAATTAACTATTTATCAATTAACAATTAACAATTTATTTTAAACCATTTGTGTATTTGAAACGCTCTTTTTTAGCCAATTCCGATTTTTTTTTCATTAAGTAATTCTTATAGTTTAATAATTTTATAACTAGTTATTCAATGATAAGGTATATTTTATATCTTATGTGGAATTAGCATATCTCTACGTAACACTGTAGCAAAGCTAATAATGTAATGTTTGATACGTTTGTAGAAGTTCATTATTTAACAACATGTTAATCATTCATTTAACGCAATTAATTTTCACAATTAACTAATAAATGTAGTTAATTTGATGTAAAGTTTATAAAAATGATTTTAATGTTTTTGTAGGAGAATTTAATGCTATTTATATCTTACGAGTTTTTTTAGGAAAATTCTACAATCATATAATAGCATATTGTGACCTTGCTACACAAACAATGTCAATGACCGCTGTTCTACAATTAATTCTCCATTTCTGCATATGTATTTGTATATCATTTGTTTTGTTTCTTTATACAATATTTCTTAAAAAATCATGAGTTGGTGTTATTGTTAACATATTAACAGTATTTACAAATAGTAATGTGCTTTATTTTACACTAACTTATCTCACTATTTTGCTAGTTTCTCTCGTGTTATTCAAAGCTTTCGAATTTTCATTTCGTTCCACCGAAAAATGTTCAACACAAATCGTGATATGAGTTTTTGGGAGCGAAGTGGGTTACTTGTTATTTTCAGACCATCTAAAGAGATCGCAAGATCTCAGACGTTTGAGCTAGTGATGAATAAGGTCTTCATCAAGGCATCTTGTTTATCTAATTGTTTTTTTTTTAATTAAACTGACAATTTTGGAAACATGCTACGAATTATTCTCAACCAGGCGGAATCTCAGCGACTTTACAACTAACCAACAATCAGTTTCGTCTTTCTTAAAACTTTCCTGCAAACCTTCCACTGCCAGCCGCCAAGTAAACCAATTCCAAATGGTTCGTAGACAAATATCAGATCGTTTATTATGTTCCCGGCGCGTTAAAACACACAGCACAGTGCAAAAAAAAAAAATGAAGACAAAAGTTGGGCGGTACAATTTCGACGTCGCTTATTCGCTAACTTATCACACGGTTAGGAAAACTATCACAAGCCTTAAATGCACAACTCGCAACACGCGTCTGTCGAGAGTTTTATTGGACTTCCGCAGCCCAGCGCCATGCCGGCGGTGTCATGTCGTTTCGCGGGTTTGGACGTCCGAGCTACCAGAACGGGTTGAAGCCACGGACCAGCGGATACCAGAGGAAGCCGATGTTGGTCGACTCCAGCGCGTCGAACCCTTCGTCGGTGATGGTCGCCGCGAGGTCGTAGATGACCCTTTTGCCCTGGTGAGGTGAGATGAAACTTCGATTAGCTTCGATCGGTCAATGCAGCAACACGACACGCAACACTTACATCTCCATCCAGCAGCGGTCTCGGATTGCCGGCGATGGCCGACGGGATGCTGTCGTCCTTGTGACGGGGCGCATCGATGATGTTCGGTACGGGCAGCCCTTCGACGGTGCCGGCACCCACCAGCAGGACGATCGCGAGCTGCATCAGCAGCAGGAACACTCTTGCCTTCATATTCACTTTTCCAAAAGGCGATCCAAAAACGGGAACGTTTGGTTGTGGCGATCACGAAGAACACTTTTCCGAAATTCGCCGAAATTCTGACTGATCCTGGTGCCGGAGGATCGGAGCCGTTTTATAAGATTCCCCGCGAAGACATCGGAAGTCCCGTATGTGCGTCTGCGACGCCCGCCGCTATGTACTGCGCGGCGCCAGCGACCTGCGCCCGGCGGCGGGCTGCAAGTGCGTTGGGCGGATTGTTTACATGCCTCTCATCTATGCGTCCGGCATACGGACGTTCTGCCCGTGTACGGCGGCACCGTCCGTGCGTCGTGCCCGCCGTGACGTTTGTGTGCGTTTCACCTCTCGTACGATGATCTCCGGCGTTCTGCACGTGGTGGCAGCCCACCACCGATGGCGTCACCGTTTGCGAACCGAACGCTTCGGCTTGCCCAGACGGTACCGCACAACACCGCTACGGGCCAGTCCTTGTCCGGTCGGTTTCGGGTGTGGTCTTTGGTGACTTTGGTACCGCCCCCGAAACCGAGCTTGCGTCGAGGATGATTAGGAGACGGGCGAGTGTTGAAATGAAAGAGGCAGATTGTGCGATACGTTCGGCTCGGAGGAAACGCGGAAACAGATTAGCTAATTCGAAATCGCAAAACGTGCAATCGATTTGTAATTCGGGGATTTTTAGGTAATTTTTGCATGATATCGTGAGGAAAGGAGTAAAAATCTTCATCCGAAGATCGAGCAAGTCGGTTCAAACGATAAACAACACGATCGACGAACACAATTGTAGGAATTGATTGAAACGTTGTCTCCAAGATTGTAGTAAGAGGAAAATAGTCGTAGAATGACATTGGAGGTGATAAATGCACGCCAGCCCTCTTTGTGTGGGTGGTGGATGATTTCCAATGCAAGAAAGATTACTAAACTTAAGTGTAATATGTATTCATATGTGGTCATATGTGCTACGGATGATAACCAAAGCCAATGAATGCTAGAAAATGGCCCTCCTACTTGAGGTTGTTGTGCCAACAAAGAAGATAAAGAGTTCAGGCAATGCATAACAGGAGATTAGGTAGTTCAGTCTGAACAGCACCGCATGTAATAAATTATATAGTTAAAATATATTTAAAAATATCATTTTTTATTTTTTTTAGAAATAAGGGTAGGGATCGAGATAAGCGGTCCAGATGAACGGACGGATCGAGCTTAAGTATAGAAAGGGCTGAATGACAAATTGTCAACGGAAGAAATGAAATAATACAATCTGGCAAGAATTAATATCTACTAGTATGAAAATAGATAAAAACACTCACGAACTTGTCAGGTCAGTCAAGGTATCTTTAGCTAACAATATACCTGCGAATTCGAACTGGAAAGACAGGTGTAAGAGAAGATCGAAAGAGAGGATAGACCGCGACAGAACGATATGTGTCAGTCTTGTGATTGAAGTTGAGGCGAGTAGACGCGGAGTTGCAAATTGGAAGCAGAAGTAAAATAAAAAGATGGAGAGTCATGACAATAAGCTCAATTTTATATATTTGTTCGGGAAGTTCTGAAGTTTTTTGTATGTTTTGTTCGAACGACTGCTACAATATGAAGTTTGGACACTATTTTTTATGTTTTTTTGTTGTAAAAACTAAAAGAGGCAGTAGGGTCAATCTAAACTAAACACATTAAACAACGAGCATTGTAAAGAAAATATTTCAAATAAAGAAAATTATGAGGGGAAAATTTCAACCCAATCGGTCAACTTGTGGCAAAAATAGCCTACTTGTTGTCAATTTATATCAAATTTGCACGTTGGGGATAACAAGTTGACACCAACATTCGAGTCAGTGTCAAACACGTGGCTTGTCATACGTAATATAATGATTGGATTATTTTGTTTGGAAAAACCGGGTATTGAGCTCACTTTTATTGGCGACAGTTTGAATTGTGACGTAAGCTACTTTGATGGGGATTAAAGGGGGAAACGCAGAAAGTGATGGTGGAGGGATACGTTGAGGAAATTCGGCAAGCTAGTGGTAAGTTAGTGTTACATTTTCATACATCTACGCTGGAAATTCAATCGAGAAAATGTCAAGTATTTCTCATGGATCCTCATATGTTTATGCAACGAAATAGTACATATACGTCGTAACAACTGTCGCAATATTCATATCACAGAGCCGAATACCCTATTGAGTAGGCAATTCGCTTAAGAATAACCAATTTCAAGAAAATATGATGAAGGTAATGCGTAGAAATACTGCATTGCCTATTCAGACGAATCTATCTGCATCTAACAAGATTAGTGTACAATTTGCCAATTTTGTTTTGTTATATTCAAAAAATATCCAAACATTTTTGTTATAATGTGATACAGCGAGTTTGTTCCCTATTCGATAACCTAAACCAAGAATACATTCTAACATTCTAACTCCTCAATAGTTTAGAGTTTTTGTTAATTTTGCTTTATTGGTATGTTATCGGAACGTTGGCGAAACCTTATCGAAATGTTATTAGAACCTGATCGGAACGTTAGCGGAACCTGATAGTGGCATTATCGGAGCCATAACATAATCTTATCTAAACCTTATCGGAACCTTATCAAAATATGATCTTAACCTTGTTATCTCATCGTATCCTTATTGGTACTGTTATCGAAACCTTATCGAACTTCATCGGAACCTTATCGGAATCTTATCAGAATGATATTGGAACCAATCATTTGAATCGATAGATACTACGCCAGATACTCAATGACCTTCTACGAATCCCTTGTGTTCCGCTACCTCTTGAGTTCCTTAATTCTTTGGTCGTAGCCGACAGTTAAGTCTACCTCACTTATTATTTAATGCATCCCACCGTTCCGCACGCTCCTATCTAGCGTTACACTTAGCGCCTTGTTCCCACGGTTAGTGAACCGCCGCCATCCCCCGTTTGGTGAAGGACACCTCGCTAACTGTATGATAACATCATTTTGAAACGAAATTAACTACTTTTCCAAAGATATACGTGTAACCCCAACACACAAAATCCTAAGTAATTTCCTAAACATGGTTAGCACTATTATTTTGTAGCACAAAATTGGTTCGGTTTTCGACACATTAAACATATCCAGGAGTTAAGGGTGGGTGTTATAGATTTTATTTCTACTACACTATATAGTTTGGTACAGATTGTTTTATACAAAAGAGAAACGATTAAGTAATGCTACTTAACGACCAGGTACAGAGGAAGATTCGAGTTCGAGTTTAAGTACATTGAGTGGATTAGATGGCCGGTTTAGTATCCGTATCCGTAGCCATAGTCGTAGGGATATCCGCCATAGCCTCCATATCCGTAGCCACCATAGCCGCCTCCATATCCGCTGTATCCGTAGCCTCCACCGTATCCGCCAAATCCTCCGTATCCGTAGCCGCCACCGTATCCGCCATATCCGCCGTATCCGCCATAACCGTAGCCGTACGAAGGATAGTAGTGATGGTATCCGAACCCGAACGTCTCGGACTTGTCCAAATCATCCTTTGCCTCGCCATCAACCGCCGCCTTCGGAGCATCGTTGGCATCGTTGGCGATCGCCTGCTTTTCGATCGCTTCCACACTCCGGGCCCTACGGATGGGGAACGGGGCGAACGGGGCGGGCCCTCCGAATTGTGGGGCCTGTGCGGACTGTCCGAATTGTGGTGCGGCACATGCCAGAGCCACGAGGGCGAGCAAACAGGCAAACTGTAGGGAGAAAACACATTAGCTATATGTGCAAAAACACCTTCAGCTGACCAGCAAAACCAAAAGGAAGAAAGACCTCCCAACGTACCTTCAGCATGGTGAATAGAGCTATGAAGATGTTCGGCTTCGCTTCGACGTTGTTCGACGTTCGAGAATCGGCTGGGAACTGATGCTGAAACGAGATCAGAGAAAGCGTTTTATACTCGAAAATTCTCGTTCTCACTGACGTCAGCCACCACCGTAGGTAAATATCAATTTATTACATTTCGGCATTTGGGGTGGGAATCTGGATTCTGGCAGCTTTGGTTAGCGGGTCTGCACGCGGTCGGGCAAACCTGTTCTCGGGGTTCGTAGGCGCTGGTCGGTCGTAAATGGGTGGGTAAAAATAGCGCCGTGGAAAATGTCAAACATGGGAAAAACCCTTCCATAATGTCTAGGGAAGTCTAGATATTAGTATTAATTTTTCATTTTTTTAAGTTAACAAAGTGCAATTTAAACCTTACAACAAAGCTTATTGTTATGGAATTAGAGCTATGCAAACACAATCGTTCTTAATTGAAACGTATTAAAACAACAAGCAACAGTACTTACGCCTACTATGCAAAGGACACCAGCGTAAATCGTGGCAGGCTGTTCTACACCCTTGCTAAAATACATAAATTCTTTCTAAGCTTGAAAAATGGATTTCATCAACGTTAAGATATAGAAATATGGTATGGGGTAATATAAGAAACAAAATTATTATTTTTTTTTAATTTCTTTATATGACGGACAGATCGTATTGCTTAAAGGAAAGATCATGAAGGTTGATGATCCCTACGACAGAACAAAATTTCCATCTGGATGGAATTTCGCATTCCGAAATTTCGATGGAAGCGAGTTCGTTCACGCGTTCTGTCTATGCCGATATAAATAAGTCTACAAAACAGTAAGACGGCAGGCACGATCTTATGCCGATGAAGAAGGGGAAAAGACGAAGACGGTTAACTTCGCTGAGAGTTAGTACGCCACAAAACTCAAATACATCTAATTAAAGTTCATTGCTGTAGATAAGATTTGCTTAAGTCCACAGTCATTCCCCCCAAAGGTGTATGCTGCGTTTTAACTTCACGCTATACTGGATGATTTTATGGCACAGTATCGGTCGGCCGGCCTGCGATCTCGTGTCTTCTTCGCTTTGAACTATTTCCTATTCGATTCCATCGTTCAAGCGGTTATCAATCTCAAATCAGTGTTGATGGCCGTATGTTAAATGTGCCTTGGTCACTGTCCATGATCACTACTGTGCGACTGATATTTTACTCTTGAATTTCCCTCCCGCATATTGTCTTATGAAAATATGTATATTATCTTCAACATTCACTTTCAACGACTTCGTATATTTTTTCGATCTTTAAGTAGGATTTAGAGATAAAGTGATGCAATTTCTAGAAGTTTGATCGAAAAAACCCTCAAAGTCAGGTGTGTTCTTGAAAAAAGGTAGATCTTCTTCCAGTCGCTCTTTCTTCATTACCACTAACACTCCGGTTCTGACGGAGATTACTTTGAAGAAGACTTGCGAAGGTACGGGTGAAATTGTAGGGCAAAATAATTAAACATCACATCTTGAGTCATACGTCTAGGTTCCGAGCGTTTGAGCTTCTGAGCATAGAAGATGTTTTCGGTAACCTAGGGATGAAAGTAGATGAAGCTACTCAAAAATACAAGAACTACCTTGAAATTTAGTTTTGTTATATCTCTTCCCGTTTGCTCATAGTTTGAGCTGAAACATCACTTAGGCCAAAATGACTGGGCAAAGTGAGTCACGTGGATGTTGTATGTAAGTCGATACAAAATCAAAGCAATGGAATATTAACATTTACGTGCTCATGATAGAGTTTTGGATAATTCTTAAACTTTTCCTTACAGCTTCCTTATTCTGGATGGTGGATGAGAATCTTTGCAAACATTCGTCTTCTGGCGCGTCAATGCAGCTAAATTTAGTTTCTTCAGAACTTTGTTAATTATGTGAATATACAGTGAGAACATACAGTGTGAATATATTTCTGTGAGGTATGTGTATCTTTATAGTTGGTTAATACATTATCAATTCTAATGTCAATCTATGTTCTTGTTGAACGTGACCCCCGCGAACAGTTCAATGCCAATCGTAGAAGACTGTCGTTACGGTCAACTTGTCCACAACTGCGTTTTGCATTGCTGCTTTCAATTTCGGTCCCCCAATATACAATATGAATCATAAATCGATAGAAAAGGGGTTTTCTCCCAGGTCGGTTGTCGTTTGTGTTTGCAGAATTAATTGACAGCGTGGTGCGAACGATGAACTGCATTTTTGTGGGTGACAAAATTACCGTAGCATGCCGTGGTACGCCACATGCGCGAGGGCCGGACACGTATGAATGAATGTACGCAAAGCATCCGTTGAACGGTGGGTTATTCTTGCCTTTCCGCATGACTCGTTCCGCAAACAAACAGAGCGCGAGTGGGAGATGATTTCTGCAAGTCAGTCGGCAGGTCGAGAGTGATACCATTTCGCTCGAAGACTGCCTGGTCATGATGGGAAGGATGGCTAGTAAGAATGATTTGCACAAATTTGTGTCATGACGAATGTCCAGCGTGGGGCTATCGAGCTAGACCATACTGTTTCATCATCTGGCTTAAGAATGTGGTATATGATGCAACGCGAATGTATGAATCGAACTTTTCACTGCATTTTTCAACAAACGAGGCACTCAGAGAAAAGGTTCTGTTTGGTGCAGAAACACACGGTTAGAGTTAAATGTAATTCTCTTTGTAAAAGTAGCTCTAGCTCTCATTGGATAGTAATACGCTCTGATCACTAATAATGAGTGTGGGAATGATAATAGATCTTGTTAGAATATATATCCGTTATCGATTTTGACAAACTCAAAGAAGGCTTATGTGGAATAAATCTGTTTGAGGCAATTAATGAGCCATGTTTTGTAATTAATAGTCTAACGATCGTTTGTTCAGAATATCTAAAAATCTGGTAAAAAAGTGTCTAGCCTTCTTGGGGTTTCTGCGATCCAAGCCAGCTTTACTTTCATTGCCACCGTTTCGGACGTGTTGCTAATCACTCCTGGGAGGCTGATTGAATATTTGATAGGAATTTCCTCCCAAATATCTAGACAATGACGCAAATTTCGGTCCATGTAAACGAAAACAAAAACACGGCCAATGCAAATGAGCCAGTAGCGTACGTCACAGTGCTGCAGGGAGGATGAGAACGCTTATACCGGTTTCTAAGCTGAAACCAAGCGCCGGCAGACAGCTTTCCCGGGGGATAACGCTTACCATAGCGCTTGTGTGCTTTGTTGTAAGCCGCACCGATTATGGAAGAGGTATAAAATACAACGTTCCGTAGGGAAATGGCATCAGTATACAGAACGAAGAGCATCTCGCAAGGTTCTAACGAAGAAACTATCGACACCAAACAAAAATGTTCAAGGTGAGTATCGGGATGGTTGAACCGAAGCGGTTAAACCGAAGAAAGTGATCATAACGTCTCTTCTCTCTGCAGCTTGTGTGCCTGCTTGCCATCATCGCCGTTGTGGCCACCATGCCCAATGGACAGATCGTGAAGCGTGAAGCTGTTGCACCGGGAGATGTGTTGGTGGAAAAGGACGCACCGGCCCTGGAAAGCGCTGTGGAGGCTCAGGATGATTTGGATAACGCCGAAACGTTCGGATTCGGATACAAGAAGATTATCCACGTAGGCGTGCCGTACGGATATGGCTACGGAGGATACCATCATTATCCGCGTTACTACCACGGGTACCACGGTTATCACGGCTACGGACACCACTGGTAAAGGAAGTGTTTTGGAATAGCATCGACGTGGTCAGATTGTACATAGAGCAGTGAATAAAAATGTGGAAGAATGGTACGAAATATTAGATTTGATTTTTCAAGTTTTAAAAGGACATAGTTCACTTTTCGAAAGAAACTGTTTGAAAACTTCTTCTTGAAATAGTCACATCAAGTAGTGTCTTGGATAATATTTCGAATAATTGATCTAACGATAATATATTTTTTTAAAATAAAAAGCTAGTCCTTCCATGAGGAAAACTTGACCTGGAAAATGAAGGGAAAACTTATATTTTCCAAAAAAAATCTAGTAAATTGTTATTGATTAGGCGTGTCTACTGTTATTATCTTTAAACTTCTTCGCATAAATCATAGGCACTTGGAAAACTTGTTTACCGGGAACGGGAACAATCTTCTCAAAAATGTTCACTCACTTCGCTTTTTGGGTTTTTATTATTACATGTATTGTAGGGCTGCATATCGTTATAAAAACAAACTTTACGGGTTTCACGTTTATTTCGTTGACAAAATTGTTAGGAACGGTATGCATGGCAGGACGATACCTTGAAATTTGAGCAGTATTAGATTGCGTGTTATAAAGAAGAACAGTAGTTATGGTCATATAGCATAGTAGTAGAAGTATGTCAGTCGCTTGTCGAATGTCAAAAAAGTGATTAATTTGAACATGTTAATTGACAATTGTTTTTCTGCAAAGATCTGGAAAATTTGACTCCCCATCTATTGGTGTATAATATTCCATGCTTTGAAGAGAGTTTTGTTTATTATGATCGAGCAACAAAATATTCACGCCCACTTTCACTCGATCACTAAACAGGCCTGTGGGTCACAAAATATGGTGGAAAACAGGTAGAGATGGCATGCTATATTACATATCACAAACATGGGTTTATGATGAATTTGAGGAGTATAATTTTGAGTCTATAATTTAAATTAATTTACTAATTTGAAATTTTATATTTCGACTCTATTGGAACAGTGGGTAAATTCAAAATGATTTTTTTTAAATTATTTGTATTAGAACTAATCGAATTGACTTGACATCGTAAAGTGTCTGGTAAAGTAAGTATTCAAATTGGTCATCTGAATTAATACTGAATAATTGAAACGGCTTGGGTAGAGTTATACTACGAATACCATTATGATAAGGCTTTGTTTACTATAACAAAACGTTAGTAGCAACGAAAAGCAAAACAAACTCAGTCGGTCACGCAAAGATGCTATCTTATCAATTTTAAGTTCATACCGTATTAACACAGGCTTAATACGGACTTAATAACGACTTTAAATAAAGGGCTACTGGAATGCAAATCAAAACTTTACGATTGAATGAGATTAGTTTGATAGGATTAGTAGAAGCAAATGAATTGATGCTAATTAGCCATACTATTCTACAGCTAGCATTATTAGGATGAGTTAGATTGTGGTTGTAGCAATAACTGATTCGAAAATCGAATTATTACAACTTTGTGAATTAGTCACGTTCTGGTGACGCTTACAAGATTCGAACAATTATTCATTTTGGATTACTTTGCCGCCTTTGACGCAAGCATGATATGGATCAGGCCTTCCCACTCACCAAAAACATAATAAAGCGAAAAGTTTTCACATCGTTCGGTTTCTCCGCAAAATTAATGTTCGCAATTCGTTGGTTGGACTTTGTGACGTCTTTCAAATGCGCAGCGCCGAATGCGATCTACAGCCGTTGGCGGCTCCTGTCATCGACAATTTCGCATCGAAATGAAAGTTTCGCGTATAAAAGCGGATTCCAGACCTTGAGCTTGCATCAGTTACCGAAAGCACGCGGAAGGAGCCAGCCATTGAAGCGCTTTGAACTGTAGCTCGAGAAAAAAAAACTACCAAAACCAACACCAACATGTTCAAGGTAAATTAAAACAGTGTTTGCATATCGCTTTAGTAGACGATAACGTTGGGTGTGCGTCTTCCTTCAGGTATTGTGTTTGCTCGCCATCGTCGCCGTAGTTTCCGCTGGACTCACTCAGCCAAGGGCCTTGGGCCATCAGCCCAGAATTGTGAAGCGGGAAGCGACCGTACCAGCTGAGCCGAAAGAAGCTGCGGAGGCGCTCGAAGGTCAGGATGATATGGATAAGGCAGAGACGTTCGGCTTTGGCTACCACAAGGTGATCCATACCTATCCGAGCTTCTACAGCGGCTACGGTTACCCCAGTTACTATGGATACGGCTACCCGAGCTACTACCAACCGAGTTTCTACCACGGTTATTACTATTAATGGATAATTTATTTAAAATATATAATTTGTTACTAGAACATGAAAAAATTGCATTACATTGAGTCAATAAGAAAGAAAGATACACTCAAAGGGAACGAAATCGACGTTGGGTCTATTGTAATTCCTACACTGAATTAAAGCAGGCGGATGAACAAATAACGAACGAATCAAATATATTTGTATAAAAATCGAAATTTAAATTCCGATATAACAACAATTGAATCATGTTATAACGGATGTTTTTTATGTGAGTAAATAGTAAATAAATGGTTATACTTAATTCTGTTTCCTTAAATGTCATTTGCCTTAACTCCGACAGCGCATCACTATATCCTAAGTTGCGTCTATAACACATAACATAAGAAGTTATCTATTGTGTTTGTACCTTGTTGAAAATATGGTATACGGTCATTTCAAACATCGAACTGTTTTTTCACAAAACTATCAAAGGAATATTCGATCATTTCGTTAGTTTTTCTTTTCGTTAGTTAGTAGATGTCCTCAATATATGCTACAAGAAATCGCAAAGGAGATTTGATTAATTTAATGACATTTACATGACCGCATTTTTGGTACCACTAGAAAAATAAGGCGTGTTCCAAATAGCTACCAGCTTGCATGGCCATCGCATGTAAGTGAAGAAATTCATTCGTTTGTTTTGTATTACATAAACTACTACTTTTGATGATAATTTAATAATAATCTGATGATAATGTTTTAGTCAAAAACGGGTTGGCTAGAGTTATTTTTAATTAAGTAGATATGCGATATGCGCGATATGAATATATCACCTAAAATTTTCCCTTGTATTTTACCATAAGTATCTACAACATAAGTAACGCGTGATGTTATTTCTGAAAACTGTAAGCTTTGATATTAGGGCCTATTATAAAACTCAAACGGAAGAGTCTAACGGAAAACACGAATTTTCAGTGCACTGTTGTTTCAAACCTAATGCAGAACTAAAAACCAAATACGAATTTCATAATGATTAAGCATTCAATCAACCTTTTCCCATTCACCCAAGTTTGTTAAAAACACCTAACATCAATTAATTTTCATTTTAACATCATTTAATTTCCACCATGAATATTTAACATCATTTAACATCACCTAACATCATTTAATTTCCGTTAGGTTTTGTTAGTGACTCTTCCGTTTGTGTTTCATAATCGACCCTATTGTTGTTTATATTATGTATACTCCATTTTTTGTGCGAAACTAGTTTCAATTGACCTGAAGCATAATGAAGTCAATGCTTCTTTTGAGTGCATGTCTCAATTTGACTCATGCATATACTCAGCTTAAAAAAGTTAGAAACTATAATTTAGTTTCAATAAGTTTCTTTCTGAAAAGGCAATTACTTCCTACTGAATTGTTTGTTAACTATTTTAAACAAATACACAAAGAAAAGCTCTCTGTAACAACTGATTGAAGCAGTCAAACGCCATTCGTGTAGATCTTGTAGATGTGTCGTCGTATATCCTATATGTGAATCTCTTGAAGTGCTTTTGAATTTAGATAATTGTACAGCGATGAACAAAATGTTATGTCCACGTTAATTGGACACAATTTACAGATATTTACAGATAAAGCTACATAGTATAAATAGATGCAATAAAGCTGTTCACTCTATTTATCTCACAAGTAGTAGTGAGTCACCCGATCGTGACTGATCATGGGGACGTCGTTCTATGATAACTGTTAGGCACTGTTATCCAACGAATCAACTTGTGACATTGATCTCTTTATAGAACCCGTAACACATAACAGAGCTTTAATTCATAAATACTTCGCCTCCACATTCCCTGCATAACGTTTTTCAACGTTCTAACATATATTCGCGATATGATGAAAGCTTAAAGTTTCGTGATCCTTCTAGATTGCTTGTTCACATGCCCGTTCGCTTTTTATACCAAAACCAATACCAATACACTATGGTTTTATGGTTCATATACCATAAACCTTACGTTGCGCTCAAATTGTTTTGCGCATACTTTCGTTTCATATGACACAAAATCGATCCTGTGACGTCAATCGCGAGATCAAACGGGACTTTTTGCATTGCGAATTCGACATGTACCGCAACGGTATAAAAAGAAGTGCTGAGCGTCCCGTGGACCATCAGTCGAAGCAAGTGCATCGTGCAAGAAGCTTTGGAAACCCCGAACACGTGCCAGACTCTAAACGAACTCAACATGTTGAAGGTGAGTTTCGAAGATCTCTCTCTCTCTAAATTTAGAAAGGGAGTTTTATAGTACGAGTTTGCCACCTTCATCTCCACAGGTCCTAAGCTTGTTCGCCATTGTGGTTGTTGTAGCAGGTATGCCTCACGCACCACAATGGCCGGCTCCCATTGGGCCAGTGCCGGTAGGAAGGCTCATGAAGCGGGAAGTGCATGAACCTTCTAAGGAGCAGGTTTCAACCAGTTTGGGAAATGCTGAAGACGTAGAAGGTGCTGCCGTTGCCAACGGAAACGATGATATGGATAAGGCGGAGACGTTCGGATTCGGGTATCATCGTTACTATGCCTATCCCAGATATTATTATCCGAGCTACTACTACGGTTATAGTTATCCATACTATAATCATTACTGGTAGAGCCACCTTAATACAAACCGAAAACATAGAGATAATAAAAAGAAGTGAAACCTAAAGATACAAACTGCGCAGGAATTATATGGCCATCCGAAAATATCTCACTCTCTCCTGTGAATGCGTAAACATGTGAAATGTGTGTGTGTGAAACATGTAAACGAAAACTAATCAAATTTTCTGTCAGAATCGTTATTCAATGCTCAAATCAGCCATTCTCTCGAAGTCTGCGGTTTTCATCACAAGAATTTAAGACGATTGTGTGTCTTTGACGCAAATTCTTGGCAATGGGAAAACTAGTGCGTTCCTTCCGAATGTAGCTCGCTGCGGCAGAACGTTTAATCGAATACCGGTTTGTTGGTTCGAATTTGGATTTGGGGTTGCTGTTCCGTGACGTCATCAACCGCAACAAAGTCGCTGGTCTAATGGTTGACCGCAGGGTTCGTATAAAAGCAACCGAGACCGATACGAACAGCATCAGTTTACTGACGGAAGCGCATCTAGAAAGGTTCTAACGAAGAAACGAGCGATATCGAGCAAAAATGTTCAAGGTGAGTTAGCGATCGGAGTGTGGTGGAGTTGAAGACAGTGATCATAATTGGTGAATATCTCTGTTTCCCTCTGCAGCTTGTGTGTCTGCTTGCCCTTATTGCCGTTGTGGCCGCCATGCCCAATGGACAGATCGTGAAGCGTGAAGCTGTTGCACCGAGAGAAGTGGGAAAGGACGTACCGACCCAGGCACTCGCTGTGGAGGCTCAGGATGATCTTGATAACGCCGAAACGTTCGGCTTCGGGTACCATAAGGTCATCCATGTAGGCGTGCCGTACGGATATGGCTACGGAGGATACCATCATTATCCGCGTTACTACCACGGATACCACGGTTATCACGGCTACGGACACTACTGGTAAAGGAGACGACAAAGAATAGCGGCAGAGTGTATATATGGAAAAAATGAAATAAAATTACGGAAGAGTTATATCTCAAAATTATAAAGAATTTGTTCTATAGTTTCGCACCTTGTTGTTTGTGTAACATCTTAAGGTTTTGAGAAATTGTTCGGTCATTATAAGGTTACACGTTCTTCTTCGGTGTAACGACCTACGCGGTCATTCCTGCTTTGTTACGGCATACTAGACTGATTTATCCCACGTGTTATGATCTGCGCCATCTTAGATATAATATTTTTCAAGTAAATATTTTCATAGTTGTTTTTTATCGCATAAAATAATTAAAATTTGCTACATGCTTCCTACCTAGTGAGATAGATGCACCAAATTAACGTTAATACACATATTCAGCAGACCTTGAAACGTATTGAGGTTTCCTTTTATTTAAGCTGTTTTGGCAAATTAGCATTCAATTGCAAATTAACTACGTTCTAGCGAAACTCGAAAGCGCATGGACATCGCATTCTTTTCAACCACGCACGGTCAGACTCTGACGCAAACGTGAAATAGATAAGATGTTCCCATGGTTTTTCCCAAAAAATTAAAGTCAACCTACTGGCACCGGCCATTTTCGATGCGCAGTTTGGATGATATAGGCTTAAAACATCGAAATAAAATAGAAATAGACTGCCAATGGAAAAGAATTGCAATAGAAACAGCGCAATTTAGATCGCAACATTGCAATTTTTGGTAACTCTCTCTCTCTCTCTTTTATAATAATCTGATGTTTGTACGCTTTCAGTCAGTGAATAACAATAAGTTTGTTTGCTGACTTGTTTTTTTAAACTTATAGTAACAAACCAGACGCTTGCCTGCACTATAAGCTACTATACTTAGGAAACAAAGAACAAGATCGATGCGGTCATCGTATATTTTCGAACAGATCGAGCTGACTCACAATTTTGTTAGCACCCCGATTTGGAGGGATTATATTATAAAAATTAATAGAACGATCGCAAATAGCTTACGAGATTTGCATTGATTCAATGTGTAGATGGAGGGACTGTTTCCGTATCATTATACCATTTCGTTTCTATAAACGGATAAGAGCTTTTCTATTAGAATCCGTAGAGTCTATGTCTTAGAAGCTTTGATTGTTTTAAAAAATGATTTCAATAGCAAACTCTTCCGATCTCCGAACTTGAAAGTGGTTCGTGTTTTGTGTATTTCAAACGTAACCACGATTTACAAATTGGCAGCCTATACATTTTTTTTTCTTCAGAACCAATGTTGCTCAGTGATTGTGTATTGGTAAATTTTAAATTGTCATACACTCGATAGAATTGTACACAGAACAGCGTCAATATCAATATTAATCTGTGATATTTTGTTATTCATTTGCACTGAATTGAATGTTCAATATTAGTTATTTTGGGGGTAAACAAAAAATAGAAACATCATTTGAGTTGAACTGAAAACTGGAAGTGTGGGCTTCTTTATACACAATAACTCATTTCTAACTACAATGACTCATTTCTAATCACCAAACCACTTGATGTGCTGAATGCAGTAGCAGGGGTTTTGACTTCTTTTGTAGTGTTAATAAAAATTGATCATTATTATATGTACAATATACTTTGGTTTCAGCATCTTTGATAATATGTTCACAAAACCCTTTGCTGAGAAAATTTCTCGCTTGAAGTATCGCTTATTCTAAAATAATTTCAATAGTATAAAAATACCCAAAAAACAGTATACATTGAACTTCAATACGATCGGATGTATATGATCAATTCATATACACATCCGAAAAGAGTTCGCTATTAATTTAATTCACTTTCATTTTAAATTTAAATTCATCCATTAACATGAAACATGACTCAAATTGAACTTCTACGAAAGTTTCTACGTACACTTTGCAAAAAGAATAAAAAAAGAATTTCGCACCCAATTATTTGAGCGAAATAGTTTTACGTCACAGGAATTGTGTCCATTCGCACAAAAGTCTTACCTAAGCAACCAAAAACACACTCTGTTTAAAGCGTCTGTCTAAATTTGGAACGAAGTACGAGCATTGTGTGATGCCATCCTCTTTCCAACAGGTTCCAAACTTATTGGTTACCGTAGTTGTAGTAGCAGTCATGGCCCGTGCACCAGAGCGGGATGCGCTCGGATCGTTTCCCGTAGGAAGAATGGTATGGTTTTCGGGAATTCCGAGAATCGTCGCTGGTTTCAACCAGTTCGAATAAAGGGGCAGGAAATTGTCTGCTGTTCCTGATGCTTAGCATAAGGAGGAAACTTTCTGGAATGTGCTGGAAGAAATAGCGTTTGAAGATAATACAATTGTTTTAGTACATTAAAAATTGAGCCTGAATCGGTCACATTTAATTTTAAAACACTTTAAAAACATCCGTTGAGAAATTGATGCTTTTAAAAATATTAAAAAAGAAAGACATCAACTAGAGTAAAACGACGAACCTTCCTCCCAAGCCAAACACTCAACTAGCTGCACACAATAACAATGAAATCTGAAACACCTTTGCTTCCAGCATGAACATTCGGTTCGTTTGAGCATCTTGGACGCCAAATTTGGGGCTGGAAAATAATGATACAAAGTTGTAAGATAAAACGGTTATTCGAAGACCGGTTTTGTGTCTTACATCGTGGTTTCGTGATGGTTTTCTTTGAAGTCACTAACCAGAACGAAGCGGAAGTTTATTTTTAACTTTAGTGCCGATATATAAGCACCCGAACGCGATGGAAACAAGACCAGTCAATAGACAGAAGCGCAGCTAAAAAGATTCTAACGAGCAAACTGACCGAACCGCGCTGGAAACATGTACAAGGTGAGTATTCGAAGGTGCTGATAGTGATCGTAACGGGTGATTATTTCAATTTCTTCTGCAGTTTGTGTGCCTGCTTGCCCTTATTGCCGTTGTGGCCGCCATGCCCAATGGACAGATCGTGAAGCGTGAAGCTGTTGCACCGAGAGAAGTGGAAAAGGGCGCCCCGGTCCAGGCAGGCGCTGTGCCGGCTCAGGACGATTTGGATAAGGCCGAATCGTTTGGCTTCGGGTACCACAAGGTTATTCACGTTGGCGCACCATACGTGTATTACGGAGGATACCACGATTACCCGAGCTACTACCACGGATACCACGGTTATCCTGTTTACGGACACTACTGGTAGTGGAAGAGTGTACATTGCACGTTAAGGTGTGAATACATATTTAACATAAAATAAAACTTATGCTCACTTCAATTACTTCTTATTTGTTATGTTGAGAATGATGCTGCGGATAGCAATGTTGTCTTTTTTCGGCGTGTGCTTATTTGAACTGTTCGTCGTATGCCAAATTATGGTTATTTGTTTATCTGATGATGACTCAACTTGTCCACCTGTTCGAAAACAATGTATAGTTAAAAAATGTTCTAGAAATTAGCACAATTTATCAAAGATGATGTTGGGCTGTTGTTTCCATAATACACAAGAATCAATTTACGTACTCCATTTGAAACAGCTCAGGTTTTGAGTGATTTATTTTTCTCACACCCGACACTGACGGATGTATGGCTGGGAATTTCCGATTCCAGGAAGTGGGAAAAACAACTCGATTCGCGCTGCCGAATCAAAGATGCTAATTATTACCGCAAAATTCGACGACCGGTCGAAAAAGAGCGGCGGAGAAAGGCGTGCATGCCGTGCGATTTCTCCTTAGGCCTGTGCATATCGGAAGCGTCCGCCTCGGACGTCATGGGAATTCACAACTGACAAACAAGCGTGGTCCCGTTGAAATTGAGCGGCCGTGATATAAAAGTCCGCATCGGGAGAACAGTTACCATCAGTTGTCAACGCACTCTCCACCAGGGACACATCGAAGACCGACTCGAATCGTTTGATTTTCGACAGATTACCGACAAACTTCAGCAAAATGTTCAAGGTAAATTAAAACAGTGGCGCTTCAGTCGATAGCATAATGGTAACATTGTGGGTGTCCGTCTTCCTTCAGGTATTGTGTTTGCTCGCCGTAGTCGCCGTAGTTTCCGCTGGACTCACTCAGCCAAGGGCCTTGGGCCATCAGCCCAGAATTGTGAAGCGGGAAGCGACCGTACCAGCGGAGCCGAAAAAAGCTGCGGAGGCGCTCGAAGGTCAGGATGATATGGATAAGGCAGAGACGTTCGGCTTTGGCTACCACAAGGTGATCCATACCTATCCGAGCTTCTACAGCGGCTACGGTTACCCCAGTTACTATGGATACGGCTACCCGAGCTACTACCAACCGAGTTTCTACCACGGTTATTACTATTAATGGATAATTTATTTAAAATATATTATTTATGAACCGAACATTTTGCCTTGCTGGTATGATTCTAGTGGATAAAGTTTCGGGGGATTTTTTTTGGAAAGAAATCAATTAAAAATAATTGTCGAAAGTGTTAGGGTAGTTTATACACTTCGTAACATAACTATACGCCCATCTGTTTTTTGAGAATACAACGAAAACTTGGAGAGTTGGATAAAAATTGTGTTCTACTAAATTGTAGATAGTAACAAAATACATCTGTGACGAATTTTTCACATTTTTTCACACACCATTGCTATTTTTACTACACCCTCAAAATCGCGCCCACGCGCTTACGAAAACTCATGTTTTTCGATATAAACATTTTTTTAATAAAAAAAATAGTTAAAAAAAAATTAACAATCGTTTTAAATTCGATTAAAAATATAGGAACTTTTAAACGATCTCGAATAATATGGGCATATTTTTTAATGACTTTTTTATTTGCATTATGACTTGTTCAATGTACTTTTTGGACACTAGTTTAAAAATTTCGTATATTTAGATTGCTAATATGTTTTTGATAGCATGTTTTGATTCCATATTTTTCGACATTATACTGAAAACATAACCTTTTGAACCATGTTTGTTAATCGCTGTATTTTTGCGATGTTAGTCGTTTCAAATGAGCCGTAAAAATCGAAAAACAAACGTATCAATGTACCAGTCAGCTTGACAAACTTAAAAAATGTGACAGAATGTATAAAAAATATGCAAACAATCTTATTCCTTTCTAAAGCTAAGCCCTGACTAAGTCCTAAGTTCCCTCTTGTTTTTGTGTGTATGACAAAAAAAATGTAACTTCCCTTTTTAAAAATATATGTGTATGTATTAAGTGATCGATTGTTTACATTTAATAATTGACATTTGGTAATATAAAGAATAGCAAAGTAGCCATACCTTTACTTTGCTATTCTTTATATTACCAAATGTCAATTATTAAAAATTAAATGAAGTGACGGCCTTGTTGTATAGATTAATCCTTGTGAAAAAATAACCACTATTGTTTCAAGGGGGCTCTACCTCCAATGAATTTATTTTAATAGCATATTTCGAGTGAGTTCGATTGTATTGTACGTTGAATGAATGAAAATAAATATATCTACAGGAGACTTTGAATTTTATTTTCGAATTGTTCGGTGTAGTTTTGTTGGCATTTGTAATATTGGGTTGAATTCTAGACACTTTAAGCTTATTTTATACTGAAAACAAATGAATTTCAAACAGCAATCATATTCCTTTGGTATGATTTAGCATATACTAGAATACACAATATTTTTCAATTTACCAACCCTACATCATTTCGTACTTCGAAAAACTACAATGTAGCTAAAATTTTAAAAGCAAAACTATAAATTTGGTATAGATTTGTAAACAGTTCCTTAGCAATTTCCACAAAACACATTTACATTGTTAAAAATTCAAAAACAGAAAATCCAACACAAAACCTCCCTAAAATTCGTCTCCAATCTGCGGAGCGAATTGTTTTACTGCATCGTAAAGTTTTTCAGTGTTGGCATTTTGAAAGCGCAGAACGAGTTCTTAAACAAAAACCATGGCAGTTTGATGAAATGACATAAGCTTGATTAGTCGAAACAGCCCACTCGTTTTGTGTTTCACATCCCTGGGACGGATAGATTCTGCTGGGTTTTTTGGCAAGTGCTTCAACAGGAGACCGATGAGCTTCACGATTGTCGACTCACGACCGGCGTCTTGCAGTTTAGCGTTCAATCAATTTTATTGCGAGCTTCACCGGGGCTTACACTTTGATTGTATTGATTTTTCTTATTTTCTATCACCCAGGTGATAAACAGTGAGTAATACTTTCATGGGGCTTGCCTTATGTTTACATTTTTTTGTTGCTTGAAATAGACCAGTTTGGGATGAATTTTTATGTTATGTTGATGCTTTTTATGTTTTTCTTCTAGTTCGAATAGGTTCGGTTGTGATCCGTAAATACGTAAGCATAGCCGAAAGGCTGAGTGTTGTTGCCTACACATTTTTGGCACTCATCTTCGCGTTCAGTTATTCTCGGCGAATTTGGCACATCTACGCATCATTACATAGTACGCCATGTATTTTCCGTGACGTAAAAGATGTTTTTGCGTAGCTGTTGCGAATACGGTCCGCACCGGTATAAAACGATGTGCCGCTCGCTCGGTACACCATCAGTCGCGCGTTAGCAAGTGCATCGTGCAAGAAGCTTTGGAAACTCGAAACACGTGCCCATTATCCAGACTCTAAACGAACTCAACATGCTGAAGGTGAGTTTAAAATATATCTGTCTAAAGTTATAATGAAATATTATAGTGCGAGTTTGTTACCTTCTTTTCTACAGGTCCTATGCTTGTTCGCCATTGTGGTTGTTGTAGCAGGTATGCCTCATGCACCGCAATGGCCGGCTCCCGTTGGGCCAGTGCCGGTAGGAAGGCTCATGAAGCGGGAAGTGCATGATCCTTCTAAGGAGCAGGTTTCAACCAGTTTGCGAAATGCTGAAGACGTAGAAGGTGCTGCCGTTGCCAACGGAAACGATGATATGGATAAGGCGGAGTCGTTCGGATTCGGATATCATCGTTACTATGCCTACCCTCGATACTATTATCCGTCTTATTACTATGGATATTATCCTCGATACTCTTATGGTTATTACTGGTAGCGTTGCCACCGCGATAAATGGAAGAAACTGATTCGAGCAAATAATGCAATAAACCATAACACTGAACAGTTTAAAAGAACGCAAATAATTTGATGAGAGTCGTTTGAATCGGTATTTCGATAAGACTGAAAGAAAAAATAATGAAATTGTCTCTCATACATGTTCTGCTATGTGGAGATTGTAAAAAAATGTCATTCAAACGCGAAGAAGTGTTGACCAACAATAAATTTTATCCTTTCTTGTAAAACTTCATAATTTTATTTATTTATTATATTTATTCATAATTTCATTTCATAATTTGCTTTATACATTATAAAATTTAATGAATAATTGTTCTCCATTATTTGTTTTTGTTTTTACAGAACGATTAACCGTTGAACTATTTCAAGAACGATAATACATAAAGATAATGCCAAATGGAAACAACTTCATTGATGCATTGATGCATGTTGAGAATAATTATTTGTGAAGCAACAGCACAGTTTTATGTTGGTTATTGTGAATAAAAACATACTTATTCTACCTGATTTTTCTATTTTTTTATATAATAAATAACACCAGATTTAACACATTACACATTTAATTTAAAATTAAAAACATTTCCTGATTAATATTTCTCGTTTATTAAACGTTTACTTATCTACGGTTGTCACACTATAAAAAATCTTTTATTGTGTATAACAGTTCACACGCTCTAGATATTAGGGCCTATTATGAAACTCTAACGGAAGAGCCTAACGGAAAACACGAATTTTCAGTGCCCTGTAATTTCAAACATAATGCAAAACTAAAAACCAAACATGAATTTTATCATGATTAAACATTCTATAAACCATGTCACTCAATCACTCAAGTTTGTAAAAAATACCTGACATCAATTATTTTCCGTTTTAATATATAGGTTTTGTTAGAGACTTTTCCGTTTGAGTTTCATAATCGACCCTATTGTCTATATAAGTTACCAGTATTTCCGCTGGCACTAAAGCTAATTAAGGTAACTCAAAAAGTAATTTTAAAAATTTGAAAACTCTAATGGAATTCATTTAAAAATATTAAGACATCTCGATAAATTTGAGAATCGAAGAATCTATAAAGTTCATCATTTAAGAGTGTTGCAATCTTCACACAGTTCACAGTCATTTCACATTTTCTTCAAATATTTATTTTGTGTAGTTCAATGATTAAACTCGAACAATTTGGTTCAATTATGTTATTGAAAGTATTTAATCTGGCACACTAAATACCGAAAGCCAGGCATGACCGAAATATGGTATTAGAAGTAAGTTTGAAACGAATTCAAGATTATTTGAACACTCTTTGTTATAGTTGTACTAAAATTGTGGTATTAGAAACGCTCGAATTATTATATTTGTATTCTATTTGGCCAAATACTCATTTAATGTAAAAAATGCTTATCATAGATCTTCAAAAATTAGGTGAAATAATTCTGTAAACATGTTTAGCATCCAAATAACAACAAAAAACCTAACCTCACTTCACTTCACTGACTAGCTCTGATCTTCAAAACACTCATCTCCACTCCGGCTCTAGAAATAAACAGCGTCAGAGCAAACATTTGATTCACTTTGGTGCTTTTCGCAATTTGTATCACCATTTTCGTCATTCTAACAGCATCTGACCACGAGATTTGATGTGATGCTCCACCTTGCTGCACGCGCAAGCCACTGTTCTAGTACGAAGCGCAATCTATCTTCCGACGCAACATTCCCAACATTCCAGCGTGCAGCTTTAGCTCTCCTGCCACGGTTCGCTTGACGCAATTTGACTTGTTTCGGGGATCATGGCACCGTGCATGGCTTCGGGCAATTAACAGCCATCCGATGTCAATCAATGCGGGCGGAAACCGGCCACAAGCTGCTAGTTCCTGTGGCGACGAAGATGAACCCATCTTCAGCTTGCGAGCGGGAATTCTGAATCTGGTGCTCGCTGACGTCAAAACACACTTTGACGCATCGGTTTTATCGACAAATTCATTCGTAGTATAAAAGCGTGCACGGTCAGGCAATCGGACATCATTCACTTGCAAATTGCTTTAATAGGCACAGCTACACCATCCTTTAGAACACGGCTCGATTAGAACTCGAACAACAATCTAGCATTAAAATGTTCAAGGTAAGCGTTTGCATAGACAGAACTATTTTAAATTTGTAAACTAATCTGCATCATGTCCAATACAGCTCATCTGTCTGTTTGCGGTTTTCGCCGTGGTCGCTGCACTTCCCACCGCAGTTGAAGAGGCGCCTCAACACGAGTTTGGCATGGTGAAACGGGAGACTGTGGATGCACCGACGATGATCACGGAAAACAACGAAGCTGAACCGTTCGCGGAGGCTGCAGTTGAGAGTCAGGACGACATGGATAAGGCCGAAACGTTTGGTTTCGGCTACCGGAAGGTCATACACGTGTACCCGAGCTACTATCCCCGGTACTATTACGGTGGCTACTACCCGCGCTACCACTACGGACACTACGGCCACTACTGGTGAGGGAGGCGCATCGCGTCACACGATCATTATCATTTGTAAAGTAGAGCACATTACACTAAACATCCATCATTTGAAGTGTGAGTTTTATCGATAAAGAGGAATTAAATGGAAAATAAATTGAAAAGATGTTGAACCGTAAATTGATCTGGTCTTTATTTTGGTTTTAGACAAGCCATATTAATTAGTTTGTAACACATATACTTATCACATTGATACGAACAACGAATCACTGCGCATGGAACTTGACACTGACAAGACGGTTTGCACTGTATTCACTGCACTTTGTATTGACACTTGAAACACAACATTTCTTGTACTCGAATAGACCCGTCTTGTTAATATCTCTGATTCTATCATCTCTTTCACCTGTACGGAACATAATGACGCCAATAAGAAGTTACATCTTTGTGCATGTACATATATTTCAGACACTATCAACACGGTATTTCATATTGAGTTAACATACTTTTCATTTCAAAACATTCTTTGTTCGTAGTTGTTGTTTATTGGTACACAAGTAAACTTATTTTTGCCGTTCTTTGGCACTGACAGGAGCACACGAATTTAGATGTTTTTCGATGTCTAATTTGCTTATCTCCTCTTTATAATACGCACTTATTCCCAGAAGAAACTAAGCTTCATTTTTCAAAATTGAACGTAAAAGCTCCAATCTACCTTCAGCCAACAGCAAAACACAGTAAAACCGGACATATTATAACTTCCGCAGCTGGTTTTTGCGTGGAAGTTCGAGAAAACTAGGCTCAGGAAGCTTCGAGTCCACTTGCTTCCCCGCTCATGGCTGGGGAAAAAATGAATGGCCGTACAGGTGGAGTGTTATATATTCCGAACCAATACATACAACCAACCAGCAAAGTCGTCCCTGAGCAACTGTTCCCGGACAACCCTCGGTAGGGATGGGGAACAACCAGGCCATACATTTCCACGTAGTGGACTATATACGACCATACCACCCATACAAGCAATGCCGACTATATTAACTGCACACATAGGAAGATACCGTGAATAATACGGTCTCACGTTTGTCTAATACACCTACCGGGCGGTGAAATGTGTGTGCGCCATTTTGTATGCGTGTTTGGTGCAAAAAAAGAAGAAGAAAACAACCAGCTTCAACTTGCTGCAACAGTTAGCTGTTTGCGGAGTGTGTTAATTGAAGTGAACGGACTGGAAAACAAACATTACGAACGCGAGGAGAACTTTCTTCCAGAGAGCTAAGCAAGCCACGCCACAGAGCTGCCCGTAGTTGCGCGCTCGTGGCATGCTGTGGCGTCTTCATCGCCTGCGCCTGCTTGTTTTCGGCGCACATTGCGCAGTTTTCTTGCTGCTCTTGCTAACCCTTCGCACGAAGAGTGCACGGCTCTGGAAATCCCCGAAAACAAGATGCCACATTTCCGCTCCAAACAGGTCACTGTGCGATCTGGAAACCGATCTTCCTACGCTCGAGGCAATGGCCGCCGCATTCGGTCGTTCCAGAAGCGCTCTCCCGGCAGGATCGCTGGCAGTGCCCCTGCCGAAAGCATCGATTGACGTCAATTCGAGCTGGCTGCTGGTGTGGCAAAGGTGGTCTTTGGGGTCCAGCCGACCGGAGTCCGGCAGGGTAGAGGGCTGGCAGTCTGGGCGGCATATTGGTGTGAATGTGCGTTCGGCAAACCGAAGCCGGCGAAGCGTTGTTGCAGGCTGGATAATGAATTGAAAAGCGAAGATGCCATTTTTTTCTCGCACAACCTTCTCGCTGCATAGTAGGCTGTGGTCCTTACGCTCCAACGGGTTCAAACGGCTGCACGGTAAGGAAAAGGGGAATCAGGGCCTGTTCCTCGACACGTTCCCATGCGTGTGTTGCCATCTTTCCGAGGGGTGGTTTGTTTTCGATCCAACCGTGCCGATAGGTAGCTATAAACGTTTTTGGGGCTTTTAGGTCGATTTTTGCCGAATTCCTCCGCTAGGGACGCCCTGGAGGATTAAACTGGTTTAGTGACGCAAAACGAAGCTCATAGTAAAAAAAAACACACACCGACAAAAACAAACCAAAACAACGCCTGCCGACGGAGGATGAGCAGAGCGTCGCAGTGGAGATGGTTGCTGGAGGAGGCGGAGTAGCAGCTTTGCAACCGCCCGCGGAATGGTAGTGGGCGCAAATTTAAAAGTAACATTGAACGTTGACGGTTGATGGGCACGGAAGTGGAATTTATAAATTCGGTTCGATTTGCAGCTGGTGTTACATTTGTTCCATTGCGAAGCCATTCAAACTAGTTCACCGTGAACAGCGAGCTATTAGCGCCCATTCCGATCGGAAACTGTTCGAACAACACGGCCATAAACCCTTTAGGGGCGTTCTGAAATCGGCTCGACCGAAATGTCACGCGACCGACCAAACGGCTCTCGGTATTAGTCGGATGTAACACATTCATCAAGTAGCCGGTAGAATGAGGTAGCGTCCATAAATTTACATTTTTAGTGGCGTCCCAGGCGCACGGGCAGCACGAGACCGAACGAACCTCAGTTCGAGGCGTGGTGTCATGCAGATTTATGCAAAGCGCGGCATAACGGAAAGCGTTCTTGATGGAGACGTTCGGGGATGTTTATTTTCGGCCGTGTGTGTATTTTCACGGGGGGTTCAGCTACCCATCGAAATCGAACAGTTTTTAGACAACCCGTTGAGCTTCTTCTGGGTCTGTGGAATTTGCATTATCGCACGGAATGTAGACTGAATGCTGATGGTTGTTTTGAAAGGCTAATCATGTACATTCAAATGCATGCTTAAGTGTTTATTTATTGCGTCAAGAGCCTTGTTGTTCATTTTTGCTTAATTGGTTTGACTTGCGTCTTTAGCTGCGATTGATTTATGAAATGTTGATAATTATATAGGTAATTTATAATAAATTAATGCAATTTGTCTCATTAAGACACTGTTCGCCGTGGGAGTTCCGTTGATCGTGACTTCGAAATGGAGTGTAATAAAGCTAATAACAGTTCGCACTTGCGTTCAAAAATGTTGTTGTTACTTCGCTATTTTTTAAAACCGTTGAAGAAAATAACACAGATTTCAGTTGCAAACAAAGCGTGTCAGCATTTCGAAGTTTTTAATACCTCTTGCAAAGAAACCTACGTAATCTTTACCTACGAAAGATTCCACCACGAGGCACCGATTTTTATGTTCCGAGATGAAGTGCGGCTACGATTTTAGGCACGTCTATTAATAATCTGGTATTGAGCTCTTATTGTTTGCAAAATAAACATCCATAGCACGATGTTTTTTGCCTTATTTAGAACAAATTGTAATTTCCTTTCCAATAAGAGGTCTAAAACCACATTAACAATATTTTAAACTTTAAATTAAAAAAAACTCAATTAATGATGTTTTGTACTTAGTGAAGTTTTTTTTATTAACTAAGTCATGTAATGACTATTACCAACCTAGCCTCAACGGTGACGATAAACGATAAAATAAAATAAATCTCTGAATTAAAATAATATCATCAAAATAAATTGGTTCACATCCTCGAGCGGCTTCGAGCTCTGTTCTCCAAAACATCGCAACCATCTTCGCGAGAACGCTACAATTAATTGCCTACTTTCAGGCGTAACAAATAAAAGCATCTCCCAATATCGAACGTTCCAAACTGTTACTTATTTCATTGCCTTACTTGTATTGAACTTCCTTCTTACTGAGGAGCCCGGGTGATGTTATTTCGTTACTGCTAATTTTCAGTCCATTCTTATGAAAAATAAAATCCACCAACATATAAATGGTAGTCATAAAAAATATTAAGTATTGTTATTTCCATTTGCAAGCTACTTCATAAATTTTAATGTCAAATTTTATATTCAGTCTAATTTCATTTCAATCATTATTAAACGTTCACAATTTATTCATCAACTTTTAAAATATGCAATGTTAGTTAAGATAGAGAAAGAAAAGTTATGTTTAATTTAAGTAAATATCTTAAACAATCGACGACATGCGTTGAAATGTCAAAATAATCGTTAACCAATTCGAACCAGCCAATCTAAATGCTAGCAAATATTTCTGATTCAAATTGTATTACCGATTTCATATAAACAAAAAAAAACATAAAAATGATAAAAACTGTAGTAAGTAGTTATTCAGCTTAGACTCTATGGGTCGGTGAAAGAGGGAAACTACTCTCTTTCAATCCATATTAAACATAACATAATAAAAATTAGAAGATTAAGGCTAAATGTTCTAGGAGAAGTTTGCTAAGGTTATGTGATTATAGTTTTTATTTGCTGAATACTCAAGCTAACCTCAACCACCAGGTTATCTTAGCTAACTAACTAATTAACTAACTAACTAACTAACTAGCTAAATAACTAACCAACCAATCCTTAACTAACTAACTAACTAACTTAAATAGATAGCTGACTTAGATAAACCACATATTTTAGATCAATCATACCAATACAGCAATAAGTTCGACACCTCTGTCCTACAAAAAGTTGTGATGCGGACACGTGTGTCGATCGATGGAAATAAACTGAAATCAAACTGCTTGCTCGGGAGCAAGAGGTAGATGGTTGGTTGGGATCACACAATAGTCGATTGTTTTATCGTTGATGATTTTGGAGAACAGAATGCGGTCAGATATTTACCGCAAATAGAGCAAATCAAGCTGAGATTTTAAAACATGGGCTGCATCAAGAAACTGCATCAGTTGACGTTTAGACCTCATCGAAGCTATATACAAGTTGTAACTTTGAAGTTATGCTGTACGGAATGGTTGGTAAAACGTACAAAGAAAAGGGCATAATATTTCCGTAGCTAATCCTTTTTTTTCTCGCAGCATCGTCTGTTCATCTTGATTTATCTTCTTTGTGCCGGATGCCGAGTTGCCTACCAGCAGCCGGTGGAACAACCGATGGTAACGCTGGTCAACCCCGAGAAAGACACAATCCCGCCAATCTACAACACACCGCCGCAACCACCGGTTAAAATCCTACGCGAAACCAGACCGATCACGGAAAAGGAAAGCATGCAGCAGATGTCCGACGATTTGCAGCAGTCAGAGTCGTACACGTACAGCTACTACCGGCCGGTGTACTATCCCGGGGTGTACTATTCGTACTACCCGCGCTACCGCTGGTACCGACCATACTATGACTACAACTGGTGGTATTACTGACTCAAATGGACCGGAAAGGTTCGAAGGGCGCTTCAATTCCAACTAGTACTGTGTACAAACATCATAAGTGTGGCATTGAGTGGAACAAGCAAAAAAAAAAAACGTAAACATTTGCGTCATAAATCTGACAAAAAAAAAAACAATAGGAAATTGGATAATTTTTATGAGCCTCTCGGAATCGGTGCAGAGTGAATCGTGTGGTGAATTGAATTAATCGTATTGGATACAGCACAAAAAAAACAGAAACTAGCGATCGATGTAATGAGCGAATTAAAGCGTTCTAGCAAAAAAAAAAACAACAAACGCTTTGTAAAATGAAACCCACTTCTGTTTCGATCCCATTTTCTATTTAGGCACTATAACGACCGAAGGGTAAATTTCATGAATCGTTTTTTTATTGGTCCAGTTTAAGATGTTTTGTTTTGGAACCAAAATTGCTAATAAAAAACTCCGTAAATTGTTCTTTTCGATATTTTAATTCTTTTATCCACAACTTTATAGAACAAACTTTGAAACAGACACTTTTTGGTCAACTTTGTCATTTTTTGCTATATTTCAAAACAACATAAGTGGTTTCGATTGGGTTTATTTGGAATTTAATTTATTTAGCCCAGACATTAATGTTAAACGACTTTAAATAAGCAAAGGATTCGCTTATACACTTGTTGAGTGCAACCAAAATGGATACGTAGAATTAGATTTAAATATGTTTTTTTCATACAAAATAATAAACTCGCAGAGTTGCGATTCATCTCTTTTTAGTAAAATAAAGCATACGAGATTTTTTCTCACATTAACTCATGTAGAGTAGAAGAAATTTAGCTTGTTGCTCAGCTTCAAAATAACCGTAATGATCGTAATGCACTACCGATCGATTTCCGTTGCTTCATGATAACTCACAAACCATCGTTTCAAGAAGAACATTTCAATAAACGGTTTTTACTTTGAAAAAGCAAACTTTAGTTTATCTTTTATACAAAAAAAAAGTTTGGGGTGACTACATTATATTAAACATTACTCGAAGCTTATGACATACTCCAAAGCCATTGGCCGAAAATCTAAGCAATGCCACAGTGTTCTGAAGTGGACACAAAACTTCAAACGCGATTATCTTGAAACCACGTTTTCAAAGATGGCTGACTTTGTAACTGTTCCGGCGGCGTGGTACACACTTTATGTTGTTAGGATTTTATCTAGTAGACCATGGAAGCTATTTAAAAACCTGTGCCCTTATTCTATCTTTATTCTTCTCCTTGTTCGTCTGACGTGCTACACTCTTATCTCCTGCTGTTATCACTCCTGGTCTTTTCACTCTACCGAATTCGCCCGGGCGAAACATCGAAACATCGTTTTATCTTCGCTTAGTGCGTTTCTCCTGTATCGTCCGGGCGGATTGCCAATAGACGGTTTATCTAGCAACAGTAACACACAAACGGTTCGTCCGATTTGAACGCGGTTTGAGTTGTTGTATTCTATTTTTTTTTCTTTCATCGTATCTATCTTCTCGAAAATCTCCCTTTTCCAAGCTGCGAGAGTATACTACACCCTTAAATCAAATATTTTAAGCTAAACTCAGTATAATTCATTTTCCCCACTCACATATGCTTGCTTACTACTACTTATATTGATCTGTTTCCAACATGTTTTTCATACAAAGCATTGAAAAATCTACTGTGGCAATAACCAACCTACCCCACTGTTTTTTACTAAGTAAATTTGAACCAGTTTATAAGTCATCATATTTTTTCTTTTTGAAATAAACACCCAAATAAATTCAATGTATAAAAAGAATGAATAGAAAAAATACAACCAAAACTATCACTATCAATCTGAAGAATTGGGAACGTTAGTAATGCTTGAAAATAAATGTTAAAAATTACCACTTTTGTTAGATATGGCCAAAACAAAAAAAAATGTCGATCGATGTAGTGTGTAAAAACAGATCGGGAAATGGCATCAGTGCCCTCATACGCTCGTCACCCAAGCACCCAAATAGGAAGCAAAATGGATGCAATCGCACCGAAAGGAATCACTTACAAATTAAATCGCGCCCACCGGACTGTAACTCGCACGGTTTTGGGGACCGGGTGGCACTAATAAAGTGATGCAATTTTCTGGCGCTAATTTCCTGTACAAACCACGCAGGGCGAGGTGCGAACACAACCTTCACCTCGAGCCGTTCGTTCTGCTACGGTTGACTTATGCACTGATCGCCGGCTGTTTGATCGCTCCGGTTCTGCGCATTGTCGAAGGTTCGCTGCCGGTCGAGCGGCAGGTGGACAGTGTGAGGGTTAGGCCATTCGGATGTGAGGAGGAACGTTTCGCACGCGCTCGCGTTACAATACTTAAGAACCGGTTTTATTTATGATGAGCAACATTATCACATTATGGTCGATGAAAGCTTATAAATATAGGAAAACACCCGACAAAACGTAAGCAGTAAAACATTGGAAACATACACCGCGACAAACGTAACGTGTAAGCTTAGTTTGGTTTTGGTTTTCGGGGCGCGTTCGGGACGCTCGGATCCCGCTACCGCCTGTCCAACTGCCTGGCCAGAATTTTGCACAACGTTTTTCGCCAAAATCGCTACCAGCGCCGCCCGCTCGGTCGCACGCAACTAGGGCCCGACAGCGCCCGACGCTAATAGACCTGAAATTTCCAAAACTCAGTTTTCAGGCAGTGGATCATCGACATCGTCGAGCGAGAGGCTCGTCTTGCTCGGTGCGGACGTGGACGTGTCGGTAGACTCGGAGGAGGAGGAGGAGGATGAGGAGGATGAGGAGGATTGGGAACTCACCGGCGTCAGCGACCCGGACACCTTCAGGCTGCCGGTGTACGCGGTCGATTTCGTGTCGTCCGACGAGGAGGAGTAGCTGCTGGAGTAGGATTTGTAGGATGGGTAGGACGGGTGGGACGAGGACGAGTAGGACTTCTGGTACGAGCTGTCCCAGCCGGAGTTGGAGTTGGAGTTGCCGGCGTGTTTGGCCAGCAGGAACAGCTTGCCGCCACCGATGCCGAGGGCGATGCCCTTCACGACCAGCGCACCGATACCGGCGAGCCCGGTGAAGATCACTGTGGGAACGAACGAAACGCAACGGGGAGTGTTAAACTTCCAGCCATCAGACCATCAGGCGCCACTGCCGGTTCTTGCGTACCAGTTTTCGGATCGATATGGAATGCCGACTCCGCCGTTTCCAGGTCGCTTGTGTCACTGTCCTGCTCCAGCTGTTCGCTCCACACCAGCCCAATGATCAGCACGAACAGCAGGCTGCTACTTGCTCCGAACAGTTTCATTCTCGTGCTATTAACTGGACGACGGCAAACTGATTTCTCGAAACTCTTCCAAAGTCCGGACGACCCTAAGTGACGTGTGTCCAACAACTCAAATACCTCAAACAGCAGATCACACAACCACCACAAATCACCGTTCCGTTCGCTCGCTACCGACTGACCCGAGTTAGACATAAATGAAGTCTTTTTATACGACGCAACACGGCCCGGCCCGACGCCCGGGCGCAGCATCTTATCTGTCTCTGTCGGCAGCGAACCCCTCGAGGATCCTTCAGCGCTAATATGCTGCTGTATTGCTTCGTGCGCTTGGGCGTCTGTGGGTGGGGGAATGTGCGGTCGGAGGATTCGGTTGTCGAAACGAATCGAATTTGTGGCTGGCCGAGCGAACGCCCCGACTCGAATGGTCGTATTTTTCATCCGAACGCACGCCCGTGCTCGCAAAAAAAAACAGACCACTAAAATCGAACAAACAACTAGGACAAATTCAATCTAGGAAGCATTGCCGGCAAGGTCGCGTTCCCTCCTTTGGAAGTTGGAGCGATTTTCGGGTGAACCGAGTCGGCCCTGCTTGCGAAACGCTGCTGCGCGATGAAGATGCAACTAGAGCAGCATATCACTAGTTCGGACAGGTTCGATAGTAGCAGGGGTGATACACTAGCGACTTAGAATTTGAATTAAAATATAACACTGTTTTATCTTTTAAAGTTACGTTTAAATTTTAATTACCATCTAAGTGGTTCAATTTCAATGTTAATAATTTGCGCTGCAAAGTATGCAATCCGCAAGGCACGATTTTGTGTTGCACATGATCAACAGCTGTATAAGCTGTGCCAGACGCATAACATTTTTTATGTGTTAATGTGCGATTTTATATCGATTATGGGTACGGTACGTGTATTTGGGTTTTTTTGTTTTGTTTTTAGCTTTAATTTATTTCTAATAACCATACTAAAATATTTAAATCGGAACTTTAGTTTAATGGAAAACAATAATGTTGTTATACTCCTTTAATATTAATTTCAGTCACAGTGGACTTGATCGGACGTAGAAATGCACAAGTATCCCTTACGCAATACTTATACTTATACTTATAATACTATTGCATCTTCTTATCTTGAGAAGTTAAAGATAATACAATATGGGAACTCTACGTGCTATAAAATTTGTAAACAAAATAAGTAAAAATATCTCGTCATAAAGTCGTTTGCTGATTAACATAGAAGCAAAAAATGCACTACTAATTTCAGCAAGTTTTTAGTTAGACTAATTGGATTTGATTACAATAATCGACGAAACGTTTGATCGATGGTTGACCACCCCTGACTTATTGGTAGTACTACGAGCATCTTAGTAGCATCTGGAATTCCCGCTCAGATAGCAGATGACCCACTATAAGCCCGCGGAGCAAAACAGGTCTTCGATGCAAAGCGTGGATGATATCGGATTCGACCTTGGCAGACTAGGTGGCTGGATGGTGGAGCGCATTGCCCTTTGGTGCATGGCGCGTGAGCACGTGCTTCACTGAAAACGCCGAACGCTTGCCAAATTCTCCCTTCGGCCGGCCAGCGCACATTCTGATGAAGAGGTGAGAGAAGGACACTTAACCTGAATCGCATCCCAGTACTGTGTGTCTGTACAGAGAGGGTAGCATCGCGATGATGGCCAGCGTTCGATAATTGGCAGGCTCGTGTCCATA
Source organism: Anopheles dirus (assembly GCA_000349145.1). NCBI lineage: Eukaryota > Metazoa > Arthropoda > Insecta > Diptera > Culicidae > Anopheles > Anopheles dirus. The sequence continues at coordinate 651,502 of KB672602.1, read as the reverse complement.
TTACAAGCAACATTCGAGAGCACTCCGTTCTGTTTGTTGCTTGTTTTCGGGCGAAGGTTGAAGGTGGTTACCAAACTGCACACTGCACTGCAGACATCGCCTGCAGACGTCCGTGTGTCACTCGGGTGACTGGCTCGACCTGGCGCATCGCCGACCGATCAAAGGTCCTGATAAATCGGATAACTTTAAAGAGCGTTGGAAAATTACTGAGAGCAGCCGCGTTAACGGCTATGATTGGCAGCTCCGGGCAATGGGTGAGGTCAGCACGTGAGAAGGTGAAGTACGGGCCTCCTCCGTTGGAAATGAAAATCTATCAAATTAACCATACCGGGCCGGTGATTATCGCGCCGTCGTGTGCATACTCGGATGTCCAGCGGTTCGGTTCAGTGTCGCTGACGCCATACGTGCCGATGACACCGTGGCCGAAGAAACCCCCCCCAATCGGGGAAGATAAACGAAGTAGGTTGAGCGATCGCGTAGAAAAACTAGTTTTGCTTTTCGGGGGTTCGGGCGCTGAGAAGAGACTCATTTCGACGGATTTAATGCAATCGAGACGATGTTTGTGTTTGGCGCGAGTTGGTTGAACTCAGAAGGACTCCGAGTCCGAGTGTGTTTCTAATCATACTACAAAATCGAGAATTCTCGAAGTCTACGATGCTTGAAGGTCTCCGAAATGTCCCCGCGAAAGGGTAGAGCGCGTGATCAACGCCGGTTTGCGGACGTTCAAAGGCAAACTTAACAACCGCCTATCAGTAATCTAGTTCGAGCATAATTTATTCACCCGATTATATAACGCTCGTGAGCCAACCTGTCCTTGGTGTCGTGTGGTGGACCGGCAGCGAACCTTGAAAAGGCAGATGCACCGGTGGGTGTTCGAACCGGCCCAGTTAAGGGGAGTTAAGGGCGGGAGTCGAGTTGTGTGCTATTGCATCGCGAACGTTCGGGCTGTCATTGTGTGTTGTTTATCACAATTTTCACGATTTTGGACGTGATTCGTGTTGCACGTGGGCAGGATTGGACTGCATTTTGAAAGTCCGATGGGATGCATTTTGAAAGTTCATAAGTTCACATACGCCATTTACATTCACGGAGGCCTATGTGATAAAGTTGAGTGGAACGGGAAACCGATATGTGCCGTGGTGTCATCGCACAGTAGGGAAAGTCGGAACAAGCAGGCGGTCGGAAATAAATTCTTAAATTTATAATTCGTGAACCTTGATTAGTTTGTAGCTTGAATTTTTGATGTGATTACACATTGTTTGTCTACGCTGCACATATATTAGTTTTTGATTGTTGATGATCTTATTTTCATTTAATTTTCTTATCTGCCCGTTTTAAATATGTCAAATATCAGAAATCATTATTCCGGTATAGATTCGAAGGTTCTATTGCATTTAATCTACATGTAATTATTTAGTTTTTTTTTCTCAAAATTTGAGGTTTTATTTGGAAAAAAAGAAACGTTTATATTTCTATCAAATAATTATTCATGGGAAACTACAGATCTTTCTCATTGTTTTCATAATTTATTGAAAGTAAGATTTTTTTCAAAACTGCTTGTTGCTTCTGATGGTTACATTTGGCGTCAATGGATACCTAGACAGATATTTTTGGCATTTTTTACCGATGGAGATGAAATTTCCATCAATTGTGCGATAAAGATGACGTTAACTATACATTTATAATCCATCTTAGTGACGTTAGTGATTAGTAGTTAGTTAGTAGTTGGTGAAGTGAAGCTAATGATGAAGAACCGTTTCTTTTCCCGGTCTAATATTATAGGTAATAAAATTTGAAAACCGACATACATGTACCTGTTTACACGAGCAGAGGTCTACTACAAAAAAATTAATAATCTTCTTTATTTTTAGAGCAAAAGTTTCATTTTCAGGATCAAAATATCAGAAAATAATGGTTCGATTAGATTTCATTTTGATTTTTTTGTTTATATCAGTTTAATGTGCAAGATTATTGACAGATTATTGCCGTAACAATAACACATATCGGTTGCTTGAAGATTTTCTATAATAATGTACGAAATTGCATAAATTAAATTCATTTCTAACGAGTTATGAAAATAATGAAATTCAATTCTTACAAAACGCTTTTCGAATAATATACGAAATAAAAATAATTAAGCAAAATCAAAACTAAAATTATGCCCACCTCTTTCCCAGTGTGCATCACCAAGCGATTGTTTCCTTTATTGAGTGGGTCAACTAAAAATAGGCAGGCATATCGGAGAATGCTGCCAACGATCGGATTGGCCGCATAAGCTAAGATGTCAAACCGCGAACATATGGATGATAGCAAGCAAGCCAAAACAGGATGTTATTGTAAGGAGGCACGCGCGAAGCCTGACGAGGTCGACAGTGAAGGTGAGAATTTGGAAGATTATATTCAAATAAAAACGTGCCGTTTGCGAAGGATGCGATCGATCACGGCTGATATCACGAGCTCGCGGAAAAGGACATCGAGATTCGAAAGCGGATCGGTGGCTTTTCCGAATCATCGTGGAGGTTAGGAAGTAGCTGCATATAAATTTCTTCATTGCTGGCCGGCTGTCGTCGAGGTGATCGACATATTCATGAGGTGTGACGCCTCCCAACTGGCCCAACTTCCCCAACTACAGTTCCCGTGACCTTCGGCAGCGTGCAAACCGACTCACGAAAGCTGCTAACAGGTCCGGCAAACTACGCACCATCGACAACAGTAGCATCGCTCGTGCGTCGCACGTCCGCTTTCCGACACCAGCATTGCACACGCCCGATCGAGCTGGACGAATTGAGCAAGTGTTGAGGTGGGTGCCGCCGTGGTGAGCGTGCCGTCAAAGGCTAGGCAAATTTTCAATGAGCAGCAACAAAGCAGCAAAACAAATGACAACAGCAACAACGAAAAAAAAAGCAGTAGCCGAGGGTGCGATTATCACAATTCGACCACGCGGTCGGCCATTCATTCCATTCACACTTGCACCGGCCTACGGGACAACCGTGATGGGACGCGACCGCTTAATCGTTTCCTATTGCGAATTTGCGAGCTGCATATTATGTAACTCTCCCGAAATCGATTCAACGTTGATATGGCAAAAGTTGCATCTGCCGGTGTCTGTGAAACGCCGGCTGGAGTGATATATCTTCGCTCATTTGACCGCGTCATCCGAATGCACAGCTATCTTTGAAAAATCAACAAACCTTGAGCCAATTATAAAATATAGAAGAAAAACTGAAACGCAATCCATTCACTGTTATTGTAATAAAACACAAAATTCGCAAGCCTTTCCCACCGAGCAAAATTATACGGGGAGGGAGGGTTTTACAGCTATTCCAATCGATTCCAATTCGTGGTGAATCCCCGATCGACCCGTGTCCCAAACCATGCGATTATTGTTTTACACCCGTTGCAACAAAAATAGCACCGCTGTGCTTTTTCCGAAGATTAATAAAAACGCCTACTGATTTTGATTTATGATTATTTTGATTTCAACCGTATAAACAATATGTTTTAGGTGATTGCTTGTCTTATCTTTAATCTCAACGAAATGATAGATTTTTTTCGTTTACAAAACTCTTAAAAAACATTAATAATCAAAATTGCATAAAAGAATGCTTGAGATACTTCTCGTTAGTTGAACTTGTATTTACAACAAGCAGTTTTAATTAAATTCTGGTCCAAAATATTTATATTTTTTAACATTTGTTATTTGGTTACATTGTTATATGAAAAAAGCTTCTAATATAAAGCAATCTATAACCTTATCTTTCGAAGATAGTTACAGAATACGTACAAAACTTGCTCGACGTTTAAAAGTTTAACAGTTGTGCAGCAAAACACATAAATTATACTGCTCATTTGAAAAGTACTTTAAGCTCATACGCAACAAATACTTGCTTGAATACGTCTTATCAATTCCATTTATTCTTGTTATTTTGATTTTAATTCTTCTCTAAATACTTTCCGTACTTTTAACTTTAAGATTCTTTTTCATTAGCTTTTTATCTCTTATATTTTCCTTTGTTATCTGATTTCTCTGGAGCATTCAGTTAGATGGTTTTTAGCATCTTCATAATTTCTTTGTGTACTCCAATATGGTGTTAATAATTTTAAGACGTAGTTCACCGTTAAGTAACCATAACTTAGGAGGATTGGACCGCAGCTTAAGATAGGAAAAATAATTTTGGATTTTTTGTATTATTCTGTCACATTTCTTAAGTATGTCAAGGTTACTGGTACATTGATCCATTTGGCTTTCAATTTTTACAACGCCTTTAAAACGATTAACAGAGTAATTCAGCCAATTTCCGGCAACTTTAGTTGTTTATTATACATCTTACGGATGTTGGATCAACAATAACAACAAGATGGTTTGAAAAGCTATGTTTTCAGCATTATGAAAAAAATAATTCAAAATCATACTTATACGAAAAATCTATAAATACGGAGTTTAGCATTTTGAGTCTAAAAAGTGCATAAAAGAAGTGATAACACATTTTAAATAATCGTTCAAACTTGTTGAATTATTATTGAACTATTGAACATTATTTCGAAATTCGTTCAAAAGTTCCTGTATTTCAAATCAAATTTTTAAACGAAAAAAAAACAAATTTCCTAATTGGTCGTATAGCTATGGGAGCGATTTTGACGGTAGTGAAAAAACAGTGATAGTTACTGTAAAATTGTGAGATGTGTTTTATTACTATCTACAAGTAAGTAGGACTTTTTTTTCAACTATCTCATCAAGTTTTTGTTTTATCCTCATAAACAGGTGATCGTATAATTATGTTACTGGCTGAACTACAAAACAAGAATCTAATACTGTGTTTTCGATGTTTTCGATGTTTTTTTACAGGGTTATTCTTTACCGAGTTCGATATTATGATTGGAGTTCGTAACTAAACATAATAAAAAATATACATTTTTTATTACATTGAAATATTGGAATAAGTTCCGCATGATATTCCAAAATTATTTATAATTGGATCAATTTATATTTCGATGAGCGTGCTCCTACAACCAAAACAACCCCCATTATCTTCCAATCCTCAATCACATTGACGTCAATTTGAGGTTCATCGTTTCAGTGTAAGAATGCTCAAGCAGCCTGCTCGAAACAATGTCGCAACCGCGTGCTAACAAGCACCGAGCACCGGCCCCTAAAGGCGGTACATGGAATGAAGTGGCACAAGCAACAAAAAAAAAAACAAATCCCCCCTCAAAACAGCACAAGAATGCACCATACTGCAGTCGAGTGTTTATTGCCGTAATGCCCACTTGTGGTGGTGGTGTGTAGTAACGCATACAGTTTGATTTTCCAACCGTACGATACCCATCAGCTGTTGCACTGGTGCTGCTGCTGCAGCTGCTGTCTTTTCCCACTGGGCACACCATCACACTACACAAATACTACGCAGAGAATCAGTCACTCCACAACCAAACGCACCGGGGGAGGGTTCGTCGCTTTTCGGCCGGTGATTTGTAGCCGTTTCCTTCGCTTACCGCGTGCCCTCTCGCTCTCTCACTGTTGCTCTTCTCATGCTGGCTCTGGTTGGTTTGCGGGCAGTTTCGGATTCCCTCCCAACCCAGCCTACCCGGCACACGCACCTCAGCTGCTCAAGGTCACCTATCGCGCGAATGACACACAGCCCACCGACAGCTGGAGTGAAAGGGAGTGCGCCGATCCACGCTGGAACGAGAGAACCACCAGCGAACCGCATACGCGAACGCCCGCGAGTGTACGGAGGTGCCGTGGTGTGCGCGGTTTTTCGCGGTTTCGGCGACTCCATTCGAATCCGTCCGTTGACGGCGCAAGTTCTTCGCAGATCGACCGTAAGCGACCGTGCGTTTAGTATCGTGCTTTTCCAGTGTCTGGACGTGTGTCGCGTGTGCGTTCTTGTTGGTGGCAGCTGGCCGTCGGGCACAAAGTGAACGGAAAATATAGCTCACAATAAAGTTCATCATGTGCGCCAACGAAGTGTGCTCAGTGAGTGAAAATTTGGAGTTAACATACGTGCCTCAAAGTGTGTTAAAGGTTCTATTTAAACTGATTTGTTTGTGTGTTTTCCATCGATTCTCCCTTATGTCTTGCGATTGGATTGGACGCTACATCTCCGCTCCGGGTCGCCAGATCATGGTCGCAGTCGCAGACGGGCTGGTCAATGCAACAAAGTCTCCGTCGGCCGAGGTCGACAGCACCTTGATCGGGTTGCCCAACCGTTCCGACCTTTCCGGTGTCGACGCGATCGTGGACGGGTCGTTCGATCTGCTGGTGAAGAAGTTTTGTGAGTAGCACCGAATCCCGGCAAATCCCACGTTGGTTAGGGATTCGTACAAAAACTCAGATTCCTTCTCCATTCTTCCCCGGCAGTTCGTGACGGTGGTGTTCTTCCTGTATCTGGTGCAGATTGTTAGGCTCCTGACGCTGCCGCTGCGGGATCGGATCGAGCAGCGCGAGGAGGCGCAACGCCTCAAGCACATCTGCATGATCATCGTGAAGGCCATCCTGTCCGGGAGCTCCGGTTGCTAGGTGTCGGGGCCAGATTGCCAGATATTGCGGCGTGTACGATCAATTCGCACGTTTTTAAGAATGGTGCAAACATTATGCACTTTCACGCGCGCGCTCGCCCACACCAACACACATAAACAATTAAATCCTAGCTTCGGTTTCACGGTGTGCTCAGCAGCCCAACTTTCAACATTTCTCACGATGGCACGATGGACCGGGGGGCTTCCTTATGACATCGGATTTATGATGCAATTTGATCGGCGTAGTGTACGTGCGTACAGTACGTCCAAACGGTTCGTCGCGTGTGTTTGTTTTTTTGGATTCCAACGCCTGCTGACACGTGAATTGATTCGAAAGTGACACTTTTGATTCATCGGATTTTTGGTTATGTACTGTCGGTCTTTTGCGTCTGCTTACCCCGCTGTGATTACGAAAACGCGCGGCGTGAGGCTTTAGTCTTAGCTTTTTGTTTAATTTATGCTACGCTCATACTGCCCAAAAAGTGATAGTGTAGGATGCAGTGGACGCGGCTCGGTACGGGGCTCGATGAGCATGGAACGAGTGGAACGAGTATTTCTTCTTTCGATAGACCAATCGGGAACGGCTGAGGCAGACACACAAAAACTGCTACATGCGCTAGCTGAAGCAACATTGCATCTAAACCCGCTGCTTAGCAACACACTTTGATAAAACGTGGCCAACTAGTAGCCAAAACGTGACCGGAGCAATCGAATGTTTCACCGTTTCATTACGAAACGAGAGTGAAGCGTGATATCGTAAAACCACATTACGAAACGGAGCGCTGCGTACGCGAGGCACACCACTGTGACTGCACGGTGCAGCCCGCCCGAACGCGTTTGCCTAGAACTAACCCTGTCGGACCGTAAAATCCGTCTCTTCGACATCCATGTGCGACCACTAGTAGACCGCTGCATCAAGATCGACCGCGTGTGTCCGCGTGCATGATCTCATGTGTCTCCTGCGCGCAGGAGCATCGAGCGCGATCGCCGAACCGGTTTCCTCGGCGCGTTCCATCCGGTGGCATTGAAAACCGATCCTCCTTGTCCGTGGAGAAAACAATGCGCGGCGAGATAAGAAAACCCACCTGCATTTCGGCGCACAATGCGCCGGATCGGAAACCGGCTGAACTTGAAACTCGCTGTTGGAGAAGGTCGGTGAAATGCGCCCAGCAGAAGAAGAATATTGATCGCCCCGGACGAGCGTGAACATGTTCCGCCGTGCGCCGTGTAGGAAATGGGAGACCTACACGAGGATTGAAATTAAGGAAGTACGCGAATGACGATCGTCGATACCAATACAATGTAAAACATGAAATTAAAAGATAAAATACATGATATGCTTTATTTCACAAGCTTTAAATTATGTGCCTTGAACAGGGAATTATCTTTTTCTTTTTGAATGACCTATTTGAACCAAAAATATAAATAATATTATCAATAGAATACGGCACGTCAAATAACAACTGTATGACGATTAGTAATTCAAAATAGAACTCCTCCAACAGACCATTATTCGCAAAAATTGTTTAAATAAGTTTACGATTCGTTCTTTCGATGTTCTCTCTTTTATAAAATCAATCGTGTGTATACTTCAATTTTTACATCGCTTCATTGATTAAGTCTATACATCTTTAAAAAGTGTGAATATTATGAATTATCTATTGTGATATTCTATATACACAATCTACATGATTTAAATCTCGTTTTCAATCAATGACTCCATCTTGAAATGGCTTATTTATGTACTTTTTTATTGTTTAATGTTTTGTTCTGTTATTTTTATATCTACCAAATATGACTAACCATCGTTAATTGTTTTTTAAATGCTTTTTTACAGTTTTAACTTCAGGTTTCGGTTAAATATTTATTTTTGAAAGACTTTATATATTTTATGTGTTGATATACTTGCTTGCGAATGAAATGCACACTTTTTCCTGCTTGAAAAATGTATATAACAATGATAGAAATATATATGAAGGTGTTAATAAGCTGAAAGTGTTGAGCTTATCATAAACGATCCAAAAAATAATATTCTGCACTTTTATAGAAATTTTATCAGAATATATGTAACAATTTTTAAACACACAGCATTGCTAACAAAATGGAGAACAAATGGCTGAAAATAAATCCGATCAAACACTATAACCACAATTTACCTACAAAATCAGGAGAAGTATAAGAGCACTAATAGTCTAATTTGGCCGATCTTAGCAATATTTTAGGATTTTTACAGTCTCTAGCAAAGGAACAAAGACCACATTTTTGTTTTGTTTTGTTTTGTTTTTGTTATTTTTATTTTGTTTCGTTGAAGAAAGAACCCAGTTGTTGCGTCCTTCGCTATATTTATAAATTTTTCTCCATGACCATAACCTCAACCTCCATTACATAACAACAAGACGATGTAGACGATGAGTCGACAGCTACCAAAAGACCGTCTCGTAAACAGTGGTTTGACACCGGTTATGGTGTATATATAAACATTCTTCTCACAATATTTACACCACCATCACCTCAACATCAAAAACTGACACTCTGAGATTGTGGTATTTACGTGCATTTGCTCACCACTGAAACAGTGTAACAATAACGCCAAATGCAAATCTGCTCAAAGAACGAATTATGGTTTAATTTGAAAATATTGGTTTTAATTGATTAGTTCATAAAATATTAAACATTGTTTATGGCTTTGCTTGTGGCACAATTACAAGTTGTTATAATGTTATATTTTTTGTCGATTTATTTAAAAAAAACATTGAATGCATACGTAAAAATTGCAAGAAAATATAATAAATGGGTTCATAACTTATTTAAAAGGTAGTAATCCACTCTCTCTTTTAATGTACACTGTGTGTCCTATGCGTATGGTACATCAAGTTGAAACGTCCTGTGAAACTCTCAATGAAAAGCTACCCTTACCTTATCTCGCGATCAACGCGCAATCCGATCGTAAAGTGCAAAAATTGTGCGGAAGCGTGGGCCAGATTTGTGATTGTTTTATGGGTATGTCTATAGCTCCAAATGCAACGGGCCGTAGCCGTTCTTAATTGGCATTTTAAAACCGCCTCCCTAGACCTATCAAATTTATCAGCCATTACACCGCAAGCCTCCACCACAAAAGAGGGTAGTTGTAAACAAATCGAAGATCTGGTTAGGTAAACAAGTGCTCAACTCTTCTTTCACGTGCACGCGTAGTCTTGGCCATTTATTTGTTATCAGCACGTACCTGCCGAGATAGGTGTGCGACGAAGCACTACGATTACTACAGTACATATCATAACTATACGACCATCCGGTTTTTATAGAATAAGCGGTCCGCTGTCTATTGTTGTCAGTACGGGGTTTGGGCCTTAACTTCGGAGATGCTTGTGCAATGTAATTGAATGGATGATTCCTTCGGTTTTCGAATTTAACGACGCATTTTTAAACGATGGAAAGATGGAAACATGGAAAGATTATCTTTGCAGCATTATGGCAGTAACAAAAATGGTCAACTAGAACCTGCTACCAATAAAAGATATTAAAAACAAAAATACACGAAACTTTGAATCCGGAACCAAAAATCTAAAGACATGAAAGTCGTAATCGGTTACATATCATTGGCTATGTTGCATGAATAAATGTTGTCCATAGTAAACAAAGTTGTAATAATGTGCATAAAAAACCATGTAAAAATTATCTTGCGTATTCACTACAGCTTAGAACATCTTTTTCATCTATCCCTTTAAGTTATCGTTTTTTTAAACAGATGCACGTATAGTTATGGTACCCACTGCACCTTAAATGTGAATAAAGCATAACGGCAGAGACTTTAACTCATCACTCCCTACCTTCATCTACCACTTGAAGTTATTGTTTTATTCTAGAAAAAACAGATGGTCGTATAGTTATGGTACCCACTGTACCTTAATCGTGAATGAAACACAACGGCAGAGACTTCAACTCATCACTAACCACTAAGCACCGGGAGCGAAACGCCGCCTCGAGTAACTTCCTCGCGCACCAGGTTCATTCCGGGATGCGATGACGATGGCATCGTCCTGGTCCAGGTATCACAACGGGCCCAGCTTATCATCGCGGTCGGAGCGCGCTCGCGCGCCGCCCGATAGCCGCCGTCGCTATCAGATAATTTGCGCTAACGACCGTCCACTGACCAGTGGACCACCGATAAGGGCTTCGGTCACTACCGGACGTCGACTGCGATAACCTGTGCTGGTCCACCCCCGTACTCAGTGCCTTACCAACGGTTCGTCCGGAGAGTTGGTAGCGCGTAGCGTTCGAATGGAAGTGCCCGAGACCTACCGGAACCTCACCGTCCTGCTGGTCCTGCTGCTCGTACTGCTGCCCGAGAGTGCGTTCCGCCCGAGCCGTTCCGGTGCGGCGTGGGCCAGCACGCCCGTCGACCCGACCGACTGCGATCTGCTCGGTTGCGGTGGCAGCTACCACTGTTTCGGCAATGGCTGGCCCACCTACCTGCCGCGCAGCCCGGGCGCGCGGTACAACATCCCGCTGAGTGCGTTCCACGTCGGCGCCAGCACCGAGCAGGGCCAGCCGGAGTGTTTGCTCGGCCAGGCGAACAACTACCTGCCCTGGGTGACGGAGGACGGCCGGCTCACCGTGCGCCCGGGCAACCACGCGCTGGATCTGTCCAACCTGCGGCTCAACGATCGGGGCGTGCGGAGTTTGGTGCAGAACGTCGGCATGCTGGTCCCGCTCGAAGTTAGTATCGCTGGTCGCTGGTAGTGGGTCGTGTGCGTGTGAGTGTTTCGGGACGCAAGAACTCAGTGACGCATCCGGCCCCCAAGTCCACCCACTTGGCCCGACACACGTGTTTCGCGGTGCTGTGGTGTGTGCGATGCTACGTCTGGTGTTTTGATTCGGTGCACAGTGCACACAGTTTCCCTCGAGTACCTATCGACGTCTGCGAATCACCCATCTCACAATCAGTGCGTTCGAGAGTTATCGCAGGGAAATGATAACAACCGGGTAGCTGTTTTGTTCGTACGCGTTTTTTCCTTTATCTTGCGGCGTTAACAGGCGAAATTGGAAAAGAAAAGCGCACTAAACGGGTGAAGAAACAAGACTATCGACCAGGGACGGTGACTGTGCTTCGACTTCGGTAACCTTGGCAACGCGACCGTTACCATCTAATCTCCGATCCCGGCGGTGCCGCAAAATTAGGACGGATGTTGGAGAGCACCTAACTGGAAACAAATCGTTCGAAATCCGTTATGAAACATTAAAAGTGATTTATGATCATCATATCGAATTGGATAACAAGAGTGAAACATGGGGTTTTATTTACTTATACATCAGAGCAAGCAGAACAGCCAAGGTGTCATAAGCCTTTAAGTAAGGCCAAGTAAAAATTTAATAGTACAGCTATTTGAAGTAATTTGTAGGTAATTTTGTTGGAGTTTTATTTATTTTCAGGGAAAAGGTAGTAAAATACTATAATAGATAACCAAGTGAATTATGCAATGTGTTGATGCTACTTTGAGTTAGTATTGCCTCATGTTTTAAATAAAACATGACGCGTCAAAGTTAATACTTCATGTAGAAATCCAGTGGAATTGTTTACGGGCAAACCAAGTGATTCAAGTTCTTCAAGTCTTATCAGTTTTCATTTGAATAAGATCTCATCCCATCAAGAATTGAGCTTTGTTTAGTTTGTAAAATACAATTTAACTCAATTTTATGTGCTAAAAGTGTTCCTTTAAGTGATATCCAGTGCAAACAAGTGAATGTGCATTGTATTACGCTATACTTCATGTGATAGTCTGATCTGGTCTTATTGAATCGAGACTGTGCAAACAAAGCGTAAATAATATCTCATTACAGCGTGTGTCATGCAAATTGCATACTTTTGGGCTGATGCAGTGCCAGTATCCAAAATCGGACGCTTGACTCCAGCTTGACCCTAAAAACCGGACGCTTGACGCTTGAATTGTGTCCAGTTTTTACGTCGAAAATTGTTATTTTAGTAGATGTCTAATAGAGCAAGCCATTGTTCCATATTTTCCATTTTCATACATGATACATGATGATGATAATACAATGATATTACAATGATCTTTTAATGATGCTACAAATAAAGTAATGAAATTCAATAGCAATTTCTTTACGTACGTCATTGGCATGCACGTCTCCGGATGTGCGTAATCGAACCGTGTTTGAGGAACACATTCCAGAAATAATGCCCACTTGTGATGGTCTCAAAAATAAGCCACTTGAAGCACGACAACTAAACATAGTTAATCGACAATACAAAGCTCAAGAAGTAGTTCGCAGACGAGCTAAATGCGCGCTCAAAACAAAAGCAACCCCCCGGTAGATATCCCCTCGATTGTGCAAACGAAAATCCTCAAACGTGTGACTTGTTCGCTGTGATCCAAAGCAAATGAAAAGCAAAAACTTCATCGAACGCAAACCCAGCCGCCATACGGACTGCTATCGATAATCGGTACGAATTAGTGTTATCTTGACAACGGGATTAAACTGACAGACTTTCGCGCACCCGCCGAATGCTTGTTACGTGCCGGCTATCGATCGTGAGAGATCCTTACGGTTCCATTTACGGTCCATTTTGTGTCTTATCTCGGAACCAATCAATCAAATGTTTAAAAAAAGAAGCGTCGTTAGGTTGGGCAGCCACACTCTCACAACCAAAGGGGGATTATAAAGTAACGAGTCTGTTTCGTCCCTGTCGTCCTATAGGATGTGCAGCACCTATCGATGGCGAGAAACGAGTTGACACTTGTGCCGTCCCCAACACTAAAGAAGTTCCCGAGCGTGCGGCTTCTCTCGCTCAGCGGCAATTTCTTTACCGAGTTCTATGATGAATGGAGTAAGTATGCGTGTGTGTACTGTGCGATAGTCTCGATATAGCTGAATCATCCACTCCTGTCATTTCAGGTGCGCATAACAAATTGCCCCCGTTGGCCAAGCTGCGCGTGCTAGACATGCGAAACTGCAGCCTCAGGACACTGCCCGAGGAGTTCTTTCGCAATGTGAACCTGCAGTATCTTTTCCTCTCGCACAACCACATCACCACGCTTCCGGCACAAATCTTCTACCCGCTCCGAAGTTTGCTACATCTGGACCTCTCCAACATGGACACCAGGCGCGTGGGGGAGGAACGGATCGAGAATCCGTTCATGAAGCTGATAGCCGGTGTGGATCTGGACCAGGATCTGTTCTATCCGCTGGTGAACTTGATGTTTCTCGATCTATCCAACACACGGCTCGAGTATCAAGCGTTCATCTCGCTACGATCGGTACAGGGACGGGTGAAGTACGTAAGCTACTGCAACATCGGTCTGCCGGCGATCGTCGACTACCTGTTTCTCTCGAAATCGATGGAAATGCTGGACATTTCGTACAACGTCGGTGTGGCCCAGTCACTGCACTCGGCCAGCTTCACCCTGCTCGCAGACAGCCTGGAAGTGTTGTACTTCAAGGACTCCATGGTACAGCAGCTGAACTGGTTGACGCCGCTGCAGGAGCTGCGGGTGTTGAACTTGCGTGGAAACATACTGCGCATGCTGCACCGGGAAAGCTTTGCCAATCTAAGCAACCTGGAGCAGCTGGATCTAAGCTACAACTACATCTCGGCCTGGAACCAGCAGATCCTCACGCAAACCGACGCCCTGCAGAGTGTGAATCTGCGCAACAACAGCATCGTCATCCTGACCACCGACATGATGTACGACTTCTCGCGCCTCTCGGCGATGGGGCTGGGCGGAAATACGATCCAGTGTTCGTGTAACTACGTGAAGTTTTTACGAAACATCCTCCATAACAGGACGGATGTCCCGGGGGCATACACCATCTCGGCGGAACCGTTGATCAAGAAAACGGCGCCTGCTATGAAGCTTTCACTGCAGCACGTGCAGCTCTTCGACTACGAGGAGTCGGAGTATCTGTGCATGAACTTTACCAGCAATGAAAAACTGGATCCACTGGAGCTGCAGGAGTGTATGATACCGGACGATGAGCTCATAAATGCAGAGTTGCCGGCAGAGGAGGAACCGGAGCAAGAGCACGTCAAGAACCACACGCTGGTATACGTGTTCGTCAGCATAGCGATCAGTTTTCTGATCGTGAGTTCTCTTGGGTTGTTCTACTACTGGTTCCACATCAAGTACTTCTTCAAGATCATCAAAAACTCGGCCGTGTTGAGCTTCTTCAACGACGATAAGCTGTATCTGGACAAGAGTGGACTGCTCAAAGAGGCTGACTTTCACTACGACGTGTTTGTGAGCTATAGCAATGCGGATCGGGCGTGGGTGTTGGATCAACTGCTGCCGAACATGGAGGGCGTCAGTCAGATCAATCTGTGTTTGCACGAACGTGATTTTGAGGTAAGAAAACTGCAAACGATATGTGTATAGTACACGCATGCAGGAATGCTTATCACATGCGTCACCCGTTAATCAAACTTTTCCATCTAGGTCGGTTATGGGATCTTGGAGAATATAATTTCGTGCATGGACCGATCGCGCTGCCTGATGTTGATAGTGTCCGAAAGTTTCCTGCTTAGCCACTGGTGCCAGTTTGAAATGCATTTAGCTCAGCATCGGTAAGAAAGCTCGAGAGCCAAAAGTCAAATGTATCAGTCGAAGTGAATTATGCCCATTTCCATTCTTGTAGCTTGCTAGAAACACGCCGCGATGAGCTTATTCTGGTACTACTGGAGGATATTCCCAGGCGCAAGTGTCCGAAAACGCTCAGCTACCTGTTGAAGACCAAAACGTACATCAAATGGCCAACGAAGTCGGTGGACGAGCAGGTGCTGTTTTGGAAGCGACTGCATAAAGCGTTGTTGGCTGCTAAAGGGTAACTCCATGGTCATGTGTATCACCTCAAGCCGATTGAACGTGCTGGTGTGTTGCTACATTTGTCGAACAAATGATCCTATATATCCTACGTGGAGATCAATCATACAATACATTTTTTATAAATGACATTTTTTATAGAGTAAGCAATAAAGTGCTGATTTAAAAGCATGATTGTGAGGGACTTAGATCGTTGGTAGGCTTAGGTTTATCTTAACAGTGTAATAAACAACACATTTGTAATATGCTGTTTAATTGAGTTTCTTCATTTTTTAAATATGTTACCAAAAAAAACCTATACTGAGCCATGTAATTCAATAGAACTCACTTTATCTATCATTATTTTATTTATTCAGCTAGAACGATCTGACCATTTTGTTTTTATATAGCGAATTAAGCTGTATATCAAATTAAAACTAATCTAATTCTCATTCAAAAATAACACCCACATGTTTGAGGTCCTCTGTTATTTTCTTCTACCTTACTCCCTACACCCTTCCTCAGTTCCTTTAGTAAACCACTGCTTAAACACACATTTCCAATTTATGCCATTTCCATTTTATTTGTATTTTCGAATTTATGATCGTTACTGTCTTTTAAACTTCTTATATAATCTTACGACAAGTTATATCGTCACGATTAAACACTACACAAGTGTAACAAGATTTACTTTGGAATTCACGTTAATTTCATACATAAAACATGAATTTCAAGTTCCAACAGAATAATCTACTCGAAAAACGGCCATTTCAAATCGTAAAGTATACTCCACCGTGCATTCCTTACTAGCATTTCTTAAAAGTCTCTTACAACTTTTTCTAGAATAATTAGCATATTCACAGTAAATTCACAATAAAAAATCACGTCTCATTTTCAAGCCATTTCCCTACAGATTTCAACAAATGTCGACAAAAATATGAGAGCTTGGCAAATCCTTGTGTACAAAAACTGCTCGATTCGATCATTTCGTCGTGATCAAAGTACTCGAACGGCATTTTTGATGCGGCCTCTGTAGGCTCAGTTGTGAAACGAATAAAGCTCAAAAGATGACGAAACTTGTGATGGATAACCAAGCTTTTTGAACGATTTCGAAGAGTGAATACTAAATGAGGTTAAAAATTGTTAAATTGTGTATTTTATATGCAATGTCTCAAGGGGTTGAGCTAATTAATTATTTTACCACCAAATTATCAGCTACTTATTCTCTTAGTTACAATTCTGGTCATTGCCTTGAATCCTGGATCATTGAACCGATGTTTTTTGTCGTTTACTGTATCTTTTGTTAGGCATCCTTCCCATAAACGACTCACATATCTATAAAGTTTATGTCGATAGCGTATGCAATGATCCGATTTGATTGTTATAGATTGTTGTTTCAAAAGTATCAAGCAAGCTCATAGAATTAAGTACCATAAACACCAGAGACCACAAGAGTTTTGTCAAATAAATAGTAAAAGATATAGTTGCGATATCATCAAAGGCAATCTCAGTGTGAAATGTACTGCCCTACCGAATAGTATATTCGATCACTACCTTTCCCATAGTGATCCATATACAGTAGACGATTCTTGTGGACTCGAAAAACAATTCTGCCAATCGTTGCAATGGTATGGAAAGGCTAATGAGTATGAGCGGTAATGCGGTGAATGTCTATAAAATAGAATTTATACGTCCGAAATTAATAGTTCGGAAAGTAAATATTAAAAATCTAAAGTTTACAGCTGAAAATTTAAAATATAAAACATCTTATCCTCCCTTCTTATTAAAACATCTTCATATACAGACTTTGGCTACAATGCAAATTTAAAACAGGTTTAAGGTTGAGTTGACTCATTTCGCAATTTGCTAACGCGGAACAAAGCTGTAACCATAAACCGTTGGCTTACAGTGTCCTTTCTTATGCATATTTTGTATGTTCGTTAAAGTCATTTGCATTCTCGTATTGAGCATTATTTATGCAACGGGGCTTAACTCTGATTAGCCGTTTGGAGGTCTTTGGCTTTTGGAGAGCATTTTTCACTAATGTTTTAGCTAAATCCTGTCGAGAGAAAAAAAGCAAAACTTCATTGATCGATGTTTGTGAGAAACCTGTTCTTCTCGTCTGCACATCCAACTCTCTGCATAACGAAGTAGAACATCCGGCATCCGAAAGCGAACAGACAACACCGTGTTATGCTTAAAAAGTGAGCGTTTATTCGTAAAATAAAATAGTATCCAGGTAAAATAAATACGCTTCCGGGCGATCGATGGTCATGGCAATGTCGTAGCAGAAGTTGCCGGCTTCCAGAAATGTGTCGAACACACAGAATGCGTGCCGTTCTCGGATGAATGCTGATCACAGGTGAGGTAGGACAGATTGGTTGCACCGAGTTTATGCTGGGCCGGTTTATCCGTGGTGGTGGTGGTGATGTCCGTGTCCACCGTATCCGCCGTGGCCGTATCCGCCGTATCCACCGAATCCACCGAAGCCGCCGCCGTAACCTCCGCCGAAGCCTCCGCCATAGCCGCCGTAGGGATAGCCACCGTAGCCGCCGCCGAAGCCACCTCCGTAGCCGCCGTATCCGTGGTGGGCCGTTTCGGCACCGGCCAGGTCATCCCCATCGTCGTCGGCCTGGACGACCAGCACGGCCGGGCTGTCCTGGGTTTCCGGGAGCGCAATCGGTTGCGTGAGCTCCCCAGCCGGCATGGCCATACCGATGGCGACGAAGCAGCTCAGAACGGCAATTAGCTGAAGGGAGAAGACGAATATGATCGTTAGCCAGTTGCAAACCAACTCCGATAGATTATTTTGAATTTGAAGTGTAAACTTCCTAAACATTTGTATCTTCACACATTGCTGTCTAACAACACTGTAATATCGTCTAAAACACATCGACAAGTATTCCACAAGTGATGACTCTATCGTTTCGACTCCTTGTTCGTTAAACAAACACAAATATTTGCAGTTTATTTTCGCACTCGGACACTCGGTTTGGGCGTGCGTACCTTGAACATGGTTGAAGATTCTTTCACTCTGAACAACCGAAGAACGCGATCACAAGGGAGAACGTTTGGTTTAGTGTTTGGTTTTGCACCGCTTGAAATGTGACTTTGACGAACGTCGAACTTTAACTGTGTCTAGACGTCCCAAACGGTGTGCTATTTATACGCCGACCAAAACAACGCCACCTTTAAGGAAAAAGAAACGCACAAAAATCCCCAAAAATCGCGCAGCAGGGTTGAATTTCTGGTTTATCCGCGCTCGTCGTCGTGCGAGCGGGCGACGGCGGAGCGGGCGACGGCGGAGCGGGCGTGTGGACGAACCGCGGTCCATGCGGTTGAGCGAAGCGGAAGAGCGATGTTTTGTGTCGAAGATAAATGATTGGTCAAAAGGTGGGGCCCAAAAGGATGGGTGGAGAAATGAGCTGCGCGTAAAGATTCACGCA
This sequence comes from Anopheles dirus, assembly GCA_000349145.1. Taxonomy (NCBI): domain Eukaryota; kingdom Metazoa; phylum Arthropoda; class Insecta; order Diptera; family Culicidae; genus Anopheles; species Anopheles dirus. Next base: position 632,724 of record KB672602.1, on the reverse strand, counting down.
AGGAAACCAGGAAGAGACTTTCGGGGTGTTGTTCGGTTCGCATGTTTTATTGTGCATGTATTGCTTGCTGGATAAGTTGAGGATTGTATTGAGCTCGAGAATAATATAAGCAATATATTGTCTGAAATATTGTGAAAACTTGATAAAAGTAGTCCAACTAGTCCGACGATATTTGATTGTTTCAAACACGTTAATTCATCTTTTAATGTTTATTGACCTTACATATGCCATTTTTTATATTTTAACTGCTTCACTATAAAAATACTTGCCTATTTTAAATACTTTGAATTTTCTTCCGTCAGTTTTATTTAAATCTGTTAAAAAAATAGTTGAAATTTGTAAAGAGAATGAAAAGATAATGAAGATAACGAAAAAGGCAATGAAATGACAAAGATAATGATAATGAGAAGAAGATAATGAAAAATTTCAATTAACCTTAAATGCCGGAAGCATGTTACAACAGCATCGTAGCTTAAATAATGTTAATATGTTTTGAATATCTAAATTTCCTTCAAATAAAGTCTGATGCATACGAGATGGGCTAGAACAAACAAGAAACAAGAAGTGTTTCACTTGTACAATCAATAATATTAATAGTTGAGGTAAAACAAAAATGTATCTGAAAATGTAATTAATTATAGTCAAAAAATATAAATTAAAAAAATATACGTGCTAAAATCGGTCATATATAACATAATGTGTAAAGTTAGATCGTTTTTGTTGGAAGACCCGTGCAATAACAACATCCATAAATCACGGTAGATTAGCAAAAAAAAGCCTGGAAAAACAATCAACAAACTTGGTGGACCATCACGTGATCAAAGTGACCGACTTGCCGTATCCTCTGCCAGTCCGTGACCCATCTTTGTCATTGCATGAGTGAGCAAATTCGACAACCGCAGAACATGTGGTGGAGAAGATGCGTGAACAAACATCGATTCCCGGAGCTTCGATGGAGGTTCAACGACTCGCGGAAACAATACCGGGGTGAATCGAGAGCAGTTTTACGACGAGTGAAATGGATCAAGAATGTTGAGGTTCAGCAAGTTTCATTCACAGAGGGGTTTCGTCTGACTTTCGTTAGCTTCTTCAGCGGAGCTTCTTTCTGGGAATTGTTTGCACGTTACGACACATTATGAAATATTCATGACCAGAGTTTTGATCCGAGGTTGTATTGCCAAAATCGGTGCGTAGGAGTTTAGGACACACAAGCTATCAATTCGTTACGCAATACGATACAAAATAAACCACCTCGTATCAGCTGTTTCCGCGGCGTCTGGCGATGATTCACTCCACCGTGCGAGACGTCATCCTTCGCACGCTACGAAAACAAACAACAAACTCAACGCGTCAGTCGCGCCGGTCGGCAGAACCGGCTTGGCAAAATCTGCATAACATTGAAAGCCGGGCGTGGGTAACGCGCCGCCACGCGAGGTTCGTCGTCTGCCGGCTTGGCGCTCAGCTCTTTCGAATCGTAGCGTGCCGTGCTAGCGGTTGTTTATAACCGCGCGCCCGTCACCGTGCAATATAATTTATTCCCATGGCTGCTGCGATCGCTCGGCTGCCGGCTTCCCCGGCTACCGGAAGAAGAATGGAAACAGAATGGAGGTTCAATTTTTCTTCTTCATCTGCGTGCGCGAGATCCGGATCCAGGCACGATTAGTTTGTTTACAATTTGAATTGACGAACCAGTGCGACTGTTTGGGTGTTTATTTCTGTGGGGTTTTCCCCATAAACCAATCGCGTGAGCTACTTGAGCGAGTGAAGGAACACTTCAAGCAGCCTCCTGTGGGTTATGGGCATTCATTTAGGACCGAAAAAAGAACACGTTGCACACATCTCGAATAACTCCTGCCTCAATTGCGCAACAACTGAAACAAGTAGGAGACTAATGAGGAATTGAAGGGATGATTCGTTGGGCCCGGTTTAACTCCCTAGGGACAATTGTGCGGATGTTGTTTTTTTTTATATATTTTTATTCTACAAAATTATCCAACTCCGTTCGAGGGTTTGGTTGTTAATGACCCATAGTATTCCGCGAATCATCAACAATTCATTTGCTGGCATGCGATGACGATGGCTCGTACTTGTTCGCTGACGGATGTTTGATAATGATCTTTTTCCAAACGATCTGCAAAGCGAGTGGTCGATAGCGGATTGGGGAAAAAAGGTTCAAGAGTGAGGTAGAATTAAAACAACCTCTTCAGAGACACACGGCTGGGAAAGAAGACGCACAGCCTCAAATGGTACTGGTGATACACAAGTCGTAATGATTTCGGCGTCGTGTTGAGATTTTATATCAAACTCGAGATTAAGAGTATTTAGTTTTGTTGGTATAAGTGTGTGTGTGTGTGTTTTTTTGTTGTTGTATGTCTCTTCTTGGTCGTAAAGCCAGCAAGCCACGTAAAGAAAAAAAGAACTCGTTCTAGGATGTAACCCTGCTCTACCGTGACAAATTGGGCAGCCGGTAGCGGGTCGAGAGTCAAAATCGCTGCTCTGCGTGTATGTTTTTTTTTCGGCACCGTTTTACGATCAGCTCTCTTTAATTTGTTTTCTGGGCAGGCTTTTGCTGGATGTGGTGGAATTATCTTTCTTAGTATTGACGAGAATAACAAATAAGAAACCTGTAATTAACGTTTATAATGGATTGAAAATCGTTGCTGATTAGAAAATAATAATAATGATCATACACGGAAACAAATCATCAATTTACCTTCAAGCTGTGAGATAGAATGAAGTGAGTAAAACCAACCAAAAACCAAAACAATGTAGTCAAAATCATCTCTAAATACAGACTAGGTGATGAAAAGGTAAATACATTGTAATGAAAGAACTTACCCTAGTGCATTACGTACTTCGGGACTAAAAATTGTTCCTCGTAAACATCCAATCAATGTGTTTACTCATTTAATATATGCGATGGTAACTTGTCTAAAGTTTATTTAAGCTCAGTAAGTATGTAAGCATTAAAATACCTTGTGAGTGTTTCCAACACAATCTGGAGGTATCCATGAAAACTCTTTTATGATGAAAAATAATGAATAACTCGTAAAACTGCAGTTAAGTTAAATTAAGATAGTTCATAAGTAATCTTTTTGTTAGGGTGGTCAAATTTCTAGTAAATAAATTATTTCATCATTTAATAAAAAATACCGAAACTACGTACTGTTTAAAATAGTTTTATATGTAATTAGGAAACTGAATAAAGATTTCAGATTAAGATTTAACTGGAGGCGCGATACTAGTGATAAATGAATAAATGTTACAAATTATTTGTTATTTTATTATTTGTTATTTGTTTATTTAAACTTGTCTGCCTCTTAGGGCTACACAAGAACTTATAATTAAAGGTTATAAATAACTTATTGCTAAGAACAATACCGACCAACGAGCAATGCACAAAACTATAAAAAACGCAGATTATGCCTAGTTATTGGATGATCGTATTCGATGTGGTCAGAAATAGAGTTTACGTCTCTTATCATCGTGTCTAGTGGGCTATTATATGCGTAAACAGTGCGTTACTAAAATCATGCATGTTGTGTTTATGTATCTAGGTATGTATGAATTTATTCCGGTTTGATTTATATAGTTATAAGAATTATTAGAAATTGGTTTTATTACAGCAATATAACCCTTACATTAATTATATTAATTTTGTATTTTAAGCACGAATTCCAAGTTGTTTTCTCTGATCTTAGTTGAAGCGTAGTAAATGTAGTTGAAAAATATAAACACCAAGTTGTTCAACGTAAGGATACATGGTCTTTTTTTCTACTAGCAAAAAGATTGTTGTACGTAGAAAAAATATGTTTAATCATATAAGTTTGATGGTATAAATACGATCAACCATAATTATTCAGTTAATTCTTTACAATTGATAAGCTTGCTGAAATGTATAATGCTTTTGTTTTCATATAAATTTGATTTTTATGCTAAGGAATTCAAATTTACTATTTGTCGGGAAGCTTCCGAATAGATTGATCATCCCTTCGATCGTTATTTTGTTAGTTCGTTATTTCATTTTAGTTATCAACATGTAAATTTGAAGGGCTGTGTATTCATAATTAAGCTACGCTTAAACTTGGACCTGGACCTTAAACCTTAAAAAAAACGCCTAAGACACATACTAAAACAAATTTGTTTACTAAAATAAACTCAATAATGCACACTTAAGGCAGACTATTAGACTTATGCAAAGTATGCCCAACGTGCTTCATAAGGTAATAAAAATATATTGTAATGCATATTTACTGCAAAAAAAAAACAAACTCATTAACAAAGCGTTGGTGTTGCATATTTTCGCTGAAAATTCTCTTAATTTGACTAGATGTATGTAATAGTTATGTAGAACAAAAAAATAGAAATACATTAGTAACGAAGGATATGACTGCTTGGTACGACTGCATTAACATTTGAATTGCTACAGAGCTTTCATAAGCTAAATGGCAACCATAGGGTTATGTATTCAAAGCTACTGTATCAATATTTCATTTTGAATGAAAAAAATGGAAAAACGATTCGAATTCATATTTTTTTGTTTTAATACACTTTGCCTATTTGTTGTTGAAATAACTAATGAAGATTATAATGCAAAAAAGAAAATTAATGAAAACATTTTTGCTTGAGAGTATAGATATTATTCGTAAATTGTTTATCTTATTTTTATCGTTTCATTGCTGTATTACTTTTGTAATAAACGAAGATTAACGACCGCAAAGGATTGAATGACATCTGAAAAATTTCAAGTGCATAAATTGCAAATTTTGGCAATATAGAACATTGTCCTCTAAAGTCCTCTAAAGTTGAATTCAAATGCAACTGTTTAGAGTTTTGGGTGGATAGACGAATCCTCCCCACGGGCCGTGCCTAAACTGCTCAAAAGAAGATGATTTTCCAATCACGCCCGAAGCCGGCCTCTCGGTTTTATTGTTATTCTGTTTCGCTTCGTACTTACCCCTTACGCTTTTCAATCAAATTCGCATTGAGCTTTCGGTAGATTGGCTCTTTCGGTAGATCTTGGAGTGCCTCCTCCTCGGTACAGGATGGCGACCGTACAGGAAGCAAGGATATATAAACGCGATCGATGGCGCAGAACGGTAGCAGTCAGTGAAGCCGGTTACGTTCGGAGGTGTTGATCGAACCATGAGTAAAGTAAGACAAATGCGTGCTTTTATGCGAGTGCAAACAGATGATCACATTTGATTAATGTCTTTGCCAGGTCCTTTTGCTGCTGTGCAGTTGTGCGTGGTTGCTGGCAAACGGTGCCCCACTGCCGGGGGACACGCTGGAACCGGCGGATGCAGTCGTCATCCTGAAAGATGCTGCCGCGAGCGAAGATAACGACCTGGAGGTGGCGGAAGCGGCCCACTACGGGTACGGCGGAGGATTCGGCCACGGCGGTGGGTTCGGACATGGCGGTGGGTTTGGAGGCGGCTTCGGCCATGGATTCGGCGGCGGTGGCTTCGGACACGGGGGTGGTTTCGGCGGCGGTGGCTTTGGATTCCGCAAGTTTGGAGGCTTCGGTGGCGGCGGCTTCGGACATCCCGGGTTCGGCGGGTTCGGTGGCGGTGGCGGAGGCTTTATCGTTGGCGGTGGCTTCATCAAGGGGGGTGGATTCTACGGCAAGAAATGATCGAACGGAGTGCAAAATAAAGTTTAATTAAAGCCAAACGAACGGAGTGAGTGGGTTAGTTCGTCCGCGCGCTCCACGCTATGATCGATGGATTGAACGTGAGCCTGCGCACGGGAACCGGTTCGGTGACGGTACAAATAGCCCCTTCACAGCCCACATTCTGCTCACCATGACCTCCTACTGGCGGGATCTTCTGCCAGTCTTCCGTCCAGCTGGGCCCTTAAACACCCTTGCCACTTCGCCATCGGCTGGCTCCCTGCTGCGCTATCGGTGCTACATTCATTTATCATCACACGGCACATCCACCCGAGGGCACCACCTCAGGTGGTGAAAAATGGCAGAATTTTAGCAACAATCACAGTTACTGTTTTGCGCTTTATCCACACGATTAGGGTTAGCCGAGGGCAGATATTTCGCGGCGGACTACCGGCGAAGGCGAGCGGGAATATAATCAGATGCAAATTGCCAACTGTTTACAACCGATTGGATGTGAACATAAACGAACGTGTAACTCGTAAAGCGGTAACTGGTTACAGTAACGCGATGATTGGTTGCCTAGGAGACCACTTTTGATTAGCCGGGCCTGGGCGGAAGATGTTCTCGTGCGGTGTGCGACATTGTGCTACATTTTGGTTTTAGTGCGCCCCGATGGTCTCAAATTCTACTTCTTGGATACAATTTCTACTTCTTAAGAGCGTTCAGTAACTTTAATGTAATGTCTTATCTGTTCGACCATCATATCTACATATCCCAAATCCGTCACCATCTACGTAATTCCAACACTCTTCCAAACCTCTGTCCTTCCTATTCTCTTACAGCCCATCTCATTTATTGTTCCGTATTATGATTATAAAAAAAAACTTTGATGAAGAAATTCCATTATTTAAAATCTATACTAGAAGTGAAGAAGGTTGAACAATTAAGATATTTAACGCATATTGGATAAATAACGAAAGCTATAAGGGAAATCGTATTACTGTTGTGTATTACTCATCAATTAAATCATATTATCGAAAATTTTCTGACACTGTATTTGTTTTAAAATTCAGGCAGGGCTCTATGAAACGTCGGACAAACACGACAAGCACGACACTGTCGTGTGAATAATCCAAATTTTACGAATGTAAACATAAGACCACACAAACAACCGCCAATATTCACCTCCTAACAATTTACAGGATGAAACCGCAAGGTGTATACAGCTTCAAGATGTGCATGTGACATGCCAGACAAAACCAAACTGTCTCGTTCGATGTCTTGTTTGTCTGGCATGTCTGATGCTGTCTGACGGAGCACCTTCATATGATTACTTGGATTTGATCCGTGTTTGTCGTGTTCGATGTCTTGTTCGACGGCTCATAGAGCCATGCCTCAATGTTTCACTTCATCTTGGAACTATTTAATTTATAACTGTCGTATCATCGCTAACTTCAAATTCGACATTCAAATTCGGTTTCTCAGCTACGTATCGCACGAGATTGGATCTTTGTGCTTGCATACTTTGGAGCTTGTGGCTCCAAATTCGCGCCACAATGTATGCAATCCGACAGACAAATGGGGGATGTCAACCAAAGCAAAATTGACGAGAGATTTTTATTGTGTTCGTGACGATTCCAGTGAAGGAAGGCTAAACATGTTTTCTAAAGCATTAAGAAAATTGTAAAATAATAAATATTACAGTTAGTTAGTTAGTTACGTCACCCTTCACCAGATGACGCCAGTTAATCAAGGTTGCTGTAAACATTGTTTTCTATTGGTGCAACGGTTTTTTAAACACTGACGGCCAATAGGATCGAATATGGTGATTTAATGCACGTTAGGAGTAACAAGTTGTATTTTAGATACCGTGCACTGCCGGTGGCTGCGCGTGAAGGAGGATCAAATTGCCCAGACATTAAGCCAACAGAACTATAATGTCATAGAGTAAAATATTTTGTTTTTGTAATTTTACTTAACGCTTCTACTATTGGCCAATACGAAGTTCACTGGACTAGTGTAGAATATAAAGGTTGTGAGTCGGTTATTAATTTTCTGTTTGTGCTTCTTCTTCTTCAGTTTTTTTACATCTCTTCTTCGGCACATGAGTGAACATTAGTGAATCTGCCAATGTTTCTATTTTCGTAAAACAAACGCTACCGATACACTCATGAGTTGCAAAATTTAGAAAGATTGCATTAAAATCTTCAAAATGCAAATCCAACTATTTCAAACATTTTTTTGTTGGGATTCATACGTACAGTACCACAATTTCGAAATGGGACACTTTGAAATCACACCGATTTGTCGTTCTCGAAGCCATTATGTAGTTTTTGCTTACATTTTAACATTATTTAATGGTACAGTTTCATAGAGCCTTCATTCAGTATATTAAACATAATTATCACAAAAATTTTAATCTATAAAATTATTGAATGGAAGCGTACATCATAAAAATGATGTTTCATGTGTCCCTCTTTGAAATTGGATGGAAAAATGGGGATTTTAAAGCTTTTTTAGGCTGTTCTGAACTGACGTTTGGATTGAAATCTCATACATTTTTTCATGTATCATGAAATTGCGTTAAAATGTAACGAAAACTGCATATGGGCTTTGGAAAACGTTGAATCGGTGTGATTTAAAAGTGTCTCAATTTAAGTGTTAGTAAAATTACAATAAATACAGTTAAAATTCTGTAATAATTATTTTTTATATGGTGAATGATGGCTTTATCAAAATGTATTCAATAAAAGGTATTGAAATGTAAGCAAAAACTACACAAAGAGTTTTGGAAACGACAAATCGGAGTGATTTCAAAGTGTCCCATTTTGAGTTTGAGATACTGTATGTATTAGTTTTTCAAAATGTTGATGATAGTTGAAAGCAAATTATGTATTCAATAATTTAATGAAAAAAATGACTGTAATAAACATAAAGGATAGGAGGATGGTTTCATGTATCTGCCTAAATCAAAGGGAAGCCCAATATTTGCTCAAAATATAAAAAATACAAATAACACAACAAAAATACGGAAATAATCATGATTCAGCTCGTAGGTTAAGTAATTTAAATATTTGGAGACATTTGAACACAATTTCAAACAGTAAATCTTTTAAGATGATAAAAGAAGGTTAAAGATGAATATATGAGATGAAATGAAGCCTTCATGTGCGATAGTGGTTGCTAATAAAATCTTGCAGATGTACACATGTTTGCTGTTCTTTTACAAACATTTGACATCATCATCAACCGGAACCAGCCAGCACAGTTTGTATGAAACGATTATATGTTTTTCTATTGTTTTCTATCACCAACACACACACATGCGCATGCAAAGTGTTATAATGCATGAATTATTCAATTGTTTACAACCCAGATAACACACACCAAAGACCAGACGCCACAATGTGCAGAACACCTCTCGTTGTTGCTATGCAATTTCGAGGCAAACGAAACAAGAAAAAAAAACAAACTGTCTTCAATGCCACCGGAGAAGTGTTCGTACCATGTTGCCGCCTCAAGATACGGATCAAAGCGATTGTCCGCGCGTGACGTGCGCGCATAGGTCGAGATGCACCACCTGATAGCCGCGTTGCGCATTTGCTGTTTCAGTATTAACATTTCAATCGGAGCCCTTAAAAAACAGATAAACCCATCTGCAGCAGCATCAGAAACGGCCTGTTGATTCCATTACCCTTTTTCTCTCTCTCTCTCTCTCTTCAAAGTACCTCCCGGAGGCGAGCGAGTACTCAATTTGTCAGCACGGAGATCATTATCGTGGTATTCATTAAAAAGGCAAAAATAATAGCATAACGCTATCGGCGATCGGAGATTGTTTGCGCTGCCACCGCCCTGTCTGTGCCATATTCACCCGTCCCGGGGCTGGTGCGGATCTTGGCAGGGGATCTTGTGCAAGCGAACGGGAGCGCCAGGCGCGTTGACCGCTCAGGCGAACCCTGCATTAACATTTTCACACGATTCGATCGATACCGGGCGTGTACGTGATGATGTTTCTCTGCGTAATAAACGAGTGGACAATAACGCAACAGAGAGAGCAAGATAGATAGCGGGAGAGAGAGAGAGAGAGAGAGAGTGGTGTTTTATGTACAAAAAAGGATCGGGGTTTCGTTTTTATTTTGCATCGATATCAACAAGAACTGTGGTGTAACAGTGAGGGCAGTAAAGGTGCTTCTGGGGAGTTGGGTGGGCGGTTGGGTGGGCGTACGGGTGATTACCACCCGCTGGAGCCGCTCCAGCCGCCTCCGTAGCCGCCGCTACCCCCGGTCGACCATCCGCCGGCTCCACCTCCGTAGCCACCGGACGACCAGCCCTTGCTGCCTCCGCTCGACGGCCAGCCCTTGGTCAGCCCTCCGGACGACCATCCGCCCGATCCGCCGCCCAGGCTGCGTCCCGTGCTCCAGCCACCGCCGCTTCCGCCATACCCGCCGCCCAGTCCACCCGACGACCATCCGCCGTGGCCGCCGCCGTAGCTGCTGCCACCCACCGACGACCATCCCTGGCTTCCGCCCGACGACCATCCCTTGCTGACGCCCGCCGACGGCCAGCCGCCCGAGCTCCAGCCACCGGAATGTCCACCGCCGAGGCTGCTGCCACCTCCCAGCGACCATCCGCTGCCACCGCCGTAGCCGCCGCCGCCGCCGCTGGACCATCCCTTGCTGCTCGGCCAGCCCTTCGCGTAGCCACCGCCGCCGTAGCCGCCGCCGCCGCCGCTAGACCAACCCTTGCTACCTCCGTAGCCGCCGCCGCCGCCGCTGGACCAACCTCCGCCGCCCAGGCTGCGGCCACCGCTCCAGCCACCACCGCCGTGTCCACCGCCGCCCGACGAGATGATGATCACCTTACCGCCGCCGCCCTTGCTCCAGCCGCCACCTCCACCACCGCTGCTCCAGCCGCCACCACCGCCACCGCCGCTGTTCCATCCAGTCTCGGCCGTCTCCAGATCGGCCGACGAGAAGGCCACCGCCACCAGGCAGGCCAGAACTATCGCTTTCTAAACGCCGAGATAAGTGATGTTGAGAAGGGAGGTTTTTCTTTTATTAGCAAGTGCCCATTACGATGGATACGGGCGGGTTTTAATCGGTATCAATCTGAGCCCGAATTGGGACGACCAAATTGAATGATCTCGTTGGCGCGTAATCAAAGGGGTTTGATTACTTATGGGACGGGACGGTTTCTTTGTGTTTGTCTTGCGCAACGAATCGTTTAATTTGATTTGTGAAATCGGCGATCAAAACTGTAGTTTCGAAAACACAGCTTTCAATGTCGTGATTTTAATAGATTTGATAGGGGCAAAATGATGCCATATTCGCTTAGCACTTGGGTGTTTACCCGCTATATTGAATAGTTAAAGTTATTCGATCAACAGATTTTGAAATAATTGCTTAGCAAACTTTACTATTCTCATCGCATTAGCTACACTATTAAAATTTTAATAATACACAAAAAATTGAGTAAGTTATATTCCTCTTTCTCTATGCTTATTACCAGACCACTATAATACTGCATTATTATAATATTCCCAAATAATTCAGTACAGAAGGTTTAGCTTGATTTTTCAGAGCAAAATCTTCTCAAAGTGTGTTCAGTACCAATCTCACCAAAATCTGTTATTCCACTTTAAATTATTTTTTTGAGAAGTGAAAAAATTATATTACTCTTGGGAGAGTTATGACTTATGGCATATTTATCAAAATATGAGCCGATCGTTTGAGAATTTTAGTGCCATAAAAAAACATCAAAATCAAAATGCATTTTACCATTGAAAAAATGTTTTGAGATCTCTACACAAACTTGAAAGAACAGAAGACTGTGAATTGCGTATAACAGTAAACCAAATGAATTTCGATGTCTATTGAAATATTTGCAAATTTTCATCAAAATTTTCTAGTAAACATAGAAGCTAATAGGTAAAGCCAGTAGAATAGTGATTATTTTAAAGGCTGACTAAGAGATAGCGCCTAGCTTCATTATTACAATTTCAATCATCTAACATCATCACGTAGCTCTTCAATATTTTCATAAAAAAAATAAAAAAAATATCTTCCGAATCGCAAGCTCCTCCAATGTTCTGTTCTAAAACGCCAAACTTGTACTAAACGCACTTTATAACGCGAACGCGAACCGAAAGCCGATTTTATAGCACTTTTTATGGCTCGCTAAATATTAGCGTTAAAAAAGCGTTCTGATCGAAAATGTAAACGGTTTTCGATCCTATATACTTGTACACTGTGCACGACGAGATTTATGTTTTGAAATGTTAAACTAATTTTCGTCTTTTTATTGCAAAATAATTTGTCGAAATATCCGCTTTACACGAGCACTCGTAATGGAACACGCACCTTCAGCATCGTCTGTGTTGAACGCGGATCAAAGACACTACTGAACTCGAACACGGGGCTACTGGCTGCTACTGCCTGCTACTCGGATGAACTATCCAAGTACACTATGCCCCTAGCTGAGCCCGGCGTCGGCTTTTATAGTCAAAAAACTGCAGCCGCGAGTGCGCGATGAGTCGACCCACCGCGAACTTCCACATGTGTGCGCGCGCGCACTTGCCTGAGTTGCAGATGAAGCGCTCAGCTCCCCAACACCCCCTCCTGTGCTACAACAAAGAGCTTCCTCCGAAGCGCGGCAAGATCAGGGCGAACGCGTGGCGTTCACTTTTAGTACTCAAAACCGACCCTACCACCGGGCCCGATGTACTCGTCATCGACGTTTCCCATTCGGTATGGGAATCCCTCCCACCGTCGATTGAATCCGGCTCCGGCGCTACTCTGGGCTGTTCAAAATTCGTTTCGGGGCCCAAACGCCGAACGAAGCGAGAGGAGGACGCCATCAAGAACGACTCCTTCCTTCTCGGACGATAAAGAGCAGCTTGGGAGGTAAAAAGCAGCAAGAGCGAACAAGAAATCATAATTATTACCAGCGAACGAGAACTCGCCAGGAGGAAATCCGAAGCTAAACAACAACAAAAAACTCGAATCTGTCCGCCTACCTAGAGCATCCTGGCGAGTTCCGTGATCTTGGAGATGAGATGATGAGCGCGCGCCCATTATCGGCCGGGGCTTGCGCTAATTCGCTGCCCGATCGTTATGGATTATTTACACATTCGCGGGCTCAATGAGGTGCGCGGGTTCGGGGTGGCAGCATCTGTTCCTGCCAGCACAAATCAATTATTTCGCGCCGCGACCCAGCAGGAGCGGAGATGGATCTTTGTTTTTGTCCGGCTTCGTTACGAGCGGCGGCGGCAATCGAAAGTGAATGTATTTGCATGCGCAAAGATGCATTTCGGACGCGGCTTCCCCGAAACGCCTGATCGACACCCGTGTTATGAAGCCTTGACTTCCTCGTTTCCTTTTGCCAATTTTATGCCTTCGGTGGCGGTATTCGAATTCACCTCACATTGGACGGGCGACCCAATGAATAAGCAGCATAAATTTGTAATCGAACGGGGTGGCTTTAAATCAATTTCCACCGTCACCGTGCGGCCGAACCGTACGCCCAATAACAGACAGCTAATTAGACAAATTACACGCTGCTCGCTGCTTGCCTCCTTCTGATTTCGCATCAAAATAAATGGCTTTGGAGCGAAAACGTGCAGATCGACGACCGATGCTGCCGGTTCTCGATCGCGCAATCGATCATCGATCGTGCTGGTTGTGGGGCGAACGCAGCGCGAGTGGGTAATTAAACACCTGCTCCAGCAGCGGGTAGTGTCCGAGACACGATTATGTGGGCTTACAATGTTTCGAGTGCTCAATTGAAGCTTTTTTGGAGACTTCCAACTTTATCCAGAGACAATCAACAGCAAGGTAAACAAACAATCCAATTTCTGATAAACAGCCTACCTGAGCGGCCTGCAGATTTGGGTATTGAGTATTGTATTCTGATTGAGATAAGATACTTCTTGCATGATTGCTGTTCAACTTGAAAGCAAGTTTTTGTTTGATCTAAAATTTGTTTTTTAATCTTTTACAGAACTGGTAAGCAAACAAAAATACCAATAGAAAAGAGAAGTTATATGATACTCTGTTGGAATCTTGTTTTTGATATAACGACTAACGTACTTCCTTTGTTCTTGGGTTATGGAGAGCCTTCGTCGGTTCCAAGCACTATTTCATGGGTAATTCCCAAAGCCCTTGACTTTATTTTTGGGTCACAATTATTATCGTTCAAAGTTCTCCGTGATGGCTAGCATGGCTTTATGCCTTGTGCCATTCATATTTGTGCTATCTTTGGCGAAGGATTCTAAGCTATTTTCACCTGTTCCATTGTGCCGTTTGATCGTCTACCACATTTAATATTAACAGGTTCATTTACGTTTCCTTCTTTACATATGTGTTTAGAATATCTGTATATAGTGTGTTCTTTATGATATGGATTGTGTTCTCCTTTCGAATTGTTTCCTTATGCTCGGATTGTTTTCTACCCTCTATTTCCGATACATTATTGTAGAGTATTGGAATTATAACCACCAATTCAAAAATGATAGACGTTTGCAAACCGCGGTATAAGCTGTCCAGTAGAAAGAGAGACAGATCGTATTGAAAGAGAGTAATTCGACAGCGCAAACCATGAAGTTGGGATTTGTTTTAACATCCGAAATTGGGACGACTCTACAATTATCACTTCACAATCTTCTCTCTTCAAAACAAAGAACGTTCTGCCTTTCTTAGTGTAAGGTGATCCCTTTTAGTCGTGTTTCTAATCTATTGTCTTTTGAGCATACCATCGGAGACCTTGATATCAAAGGGATGTCTTTCATTACAGTTCTAGGTAAGTTTATTAATGGTATGATTTCTGCTAATTTGCATTAAAACAAAACAATTTAAGAACCCTTTACCATCCTAGGGTTACATCCGACGCATTGAGTCAGTCTTCAATGAAAATTCTACGAGTTTGAAGTGATATACGGTAGTTCTGTTAGATCCTGTATTCCACTGTTATGGTATTATCGCCTGTATCTCTCTCTCTCTCTCTCGTTGATACCTACATTCGAAGGAGTTCAAAACGCATTTGCTCTCTTTGTGGATCCTTTGGAAACAAATATTCACTCCCACCATATCGTTCTTGAAGTCAGGCGTGCCCATGACCAAGCTTAATTTATAGAAAAAGAACATAATAAGGATAAAGTATGAATAAAGGATGAATAAGTCATTTATCATTTATCATTCTAGTTTAGGAAGCTAGTTCTGCATCGCCTAATGTCTGCACACCAACTAAGCTCCAGTATTGCAAGTGTTGAAAGTAGAGAGCGGTTAAAACTCAAATCTCATCGCGTGTAGTTCTGGAGGAATTGTTTATGGGTTAAGTGGATCGTTCAGCAACTTCACGTGATGTTCTATAAGAAGATAGTGGTTATAAAACTTTCTAAAGTTTAAATCAAAAGAGAGATATGGTTTACGTAAACCACGCATTTACCAATTGTAGGAGATTGTTGTTCATTAGAAAAGTTTGTAATCTCCGATAGAGGAGTTTCGAAAATCGTTCATGATTGAAACAATAACAGTTTGTTTAATATGATCACATAGGTCCTGCGATGTTTCATTTGGACGAAACTCTGGATCACAAGCTATCCTTCTACCTAGGATTTCTTCCAGCACGGAAAGTGTTAAAGTGAAAATAATACATATCCATCCCAGCAGTTGTACTGGCATATGAAGATCTACACGTGCAAGATCTATTCCTTTGGCATGTGAAAGCGGAAAAAATGAAAAAGAGTACGAGTAGGAGAGTTGAAAAACTAGGCTGTCATTCCAGATCCGCTTAATAGTAGCATATTTCAACTCAATTGGATTTCGCATTCAAATAAAACATTTTATCAACATGATTTCCAATAAGTAAACAAAGCTTAGCAGCACGTTGTAATCAATTTATTACAAAAAAATCTATTCTTGCTAATTGCAGCTGGAAACGAGTTTTAGTGCCCTGCTTTAATTATCCCATTCAATTTGGCAAGAAATGGAAGCAGTATGCTCACCCGCGATATTACGCGCATCAAAGTGCGCCCGGCTGTGAACGACTTTTGCTTGTTTTAAATGGACCATTTAGTTTAGCATTTGTTTTCCGGCTGATGCGGTTACGCGAAATAAAGTCACCTTAAGCCACCAGATTGCACAACGCACAAGATCCACAAATGGAATGTGACATCCATCAACGTGCGATGACAATGGCGCCGCGGACGACAAGTAAGTGATGTGCTGTACATCGGACGGGAGGCAAAAGGGTTGGCGGCAAAACATTAATTTCATGTCACCACCGGTCGCTGAAGAACGTCAATTTTGGCACCAATCGGAACCGTTGGGGACAGAATTTCGCGCGACGCACACACGATGATGATGATGATGAAGATGTTGGACACGTGCCAAGTGCGGAGCCGTCGAAGGTGAGCGCTTTTGTTTCGCGTAATGGGTGTTCTTCGAGGTGCATCTCACGTTGTACCCGCGGGTATGTGCCACACGATCGGATAAGAGGTGTTGGTACCGTACCGACCGCTCGGCAAGAAGCGCCCGGACCCGGTCGGTCTTTGGAGTGGCCGACAAAATGGGACGGAAAAACGGCGGCTCTCCATGAAACGGCGGATTTTAAGGTTAATTATGATTTGCAACATTTTTCATCACACTCAAGTACGAGGTTTTTGTTCAATTTTTGCGCCTACCTTGTCGGTTGCAGCCGATGGTCACCGCAGCAACGGACTCGCAGCAGGCGGTTTGATTGAAGATGAATGTTTGTTTGAAGTGTTGTTGTTGTTTTAAATCGTTTCTAACGCTATCCCTCTCTCGCTCGCTGTGCAAGTTCATCCCACCGGTCAGGGATGCAGATTTCGAGCAGGAAAAACACACAAATCGCTCCCCTGGGTCGGCTCGGTGTGGCTGCACACGTGAGCGAAGAAATGATATCATCGGCGTAGCTCGCAGCATCGGTTGCATAAACCGCTTGACACATTGCTCCCGCCTAGAATGGAACGCAGGGAAGTCCCGGAACGGATCGTAGAAAGAGGTGTTTAATGACGTACCGCGCATGGATGGGGCGTCATTAATTCGGGATGTAAATTGCGAGCATGAGTGTGACAACCTACTCCGACGGCGGGGTGTTGTGGAATCGGGAAGATTAAAAACCTCACAGGTGTGTCACAGGGTCCTCCCATCATCTTGATTCACACACTAGACAGATGGTTGAAGCAAGTATGTTCCCTAAGTTTTGTTTACTATTGAAAGCTACCTAGTTAAATCAGAAAATTATAAGTATTCTTTTCGTTGAGAGATAGGGGTGAAATTTATTTTCGAGCTTTAGGTCGTACGTCGTGAATAATTTAAGTAAGCTAATATACAAATCCGAAACTTTGAACAGACCCACACGGCTTCAAATAATAGTAAAAATATCGTGGTGTAAAACACTTTTGTTTCAATTAGTGTTGCTTTAAAATGCCGGATTTTTTTTACTTTTTTTTAAAAGCTCCGAACAAAGACAACAATCTACTGTATTAAATTTATCAATAATTTATTTTGATCAGTTCTGACTGCTATTTTTTTACTCACGTATTTTAGTAGCACTGAAGTGAAATGTAGAAATTAAAAAAAAACATCCAAAACTGGTCAAAATTGAAACAAAAGTGTTTTACACCACGATATAAAAACATGTTTATAATATCATTCTGGGAATAATGGGAATCGTATTCAGATTAGCATGTGAATTCCAATTTCTATTGGAATCAACGTCATTCTCTCTTTCAAATTATTTACTGTCATGCCATATATTGTCTGTTTTAAATGAATTTGAAACATATCCACACATCACAATACAACAGATCATTGTGAACGCTTCATGAATATATGTGTTGCCAATTGAAGTTGTATGATGTAAATGTTATGTTGAATATTGTATGTATGTAGCTGACTGATTGATGCATCATTATCTATTGGTTATACAAAGTGATAAAATTTATACCTATTTAAGCATGAGCATCTACCAATAGATTCGTGTTTTAAAGTTTTAAAATTATTTATATTATTTAAATGAAATATTCTGCAAAACTAATAGGATTTGTTGTCTTAGTACAAAGTAAATGAAATACACTCGAGAGAATCACGTATTTTAGTAGTCCTGGAGTGAAATGTAGAAATATAAAAGTCGTTCATTATATGTATAAACAATAATCTTTATTGTTTATATTAAATATTGACAAACTGATGCTACTGATATTTTTTAGACAAACAATTGATAAAAATAAATACACATATTACTTATTTGTTACAAATCAATAAAATATTGCAATCAATGATATTAAACAAAAGACACTCGATCAGTTTCAAATTGTACTGAAGACATTGTATAAATACATTGTTTCAGATATGGGTGACTAGCAAAACCCAACTTTTAACATGATTCTATCATATTCCCTATTCCAACATTTCAGACCCCTCGTGTTCATCCAGGATCCGTTCCATTCAAAGTACAGATCTCCATTCATCTGTGAAACGTGCTCTAAAAAACAAACCCATACTCCATCTGTCCACATCGTTATTGATAGCCATTCAATCCATCTTCGACCGGGTTGTTTAAACTTTTAAAAATCGTACAACACATACACACAGCTGACATAACCGATAAAGCTGACCTTCGCCGTACTCACAGGCGAAATGAAGTGGCCAGCAAGACAAAAAGGAAGACGTTCCGGGCTCGACGTTGCCCGCGTCGTTCCAGTAATTACTCACTCATGCTTCCTGGTTGGCGGGGAGTTCTGTGAGCGGCAGTGACATCCTTACGCGGTCCGAATAAGTACCGGAGAGGAATACCTCACGATCTTGAACTTCAACCGAAGCTCGAGGGACTCGCGGAAGCCGATGGGTTCCGGATGGGTCTCCACAGGCACAGCGAGCGCAACCCGAACGGACCAACGAAAACGTACACCATGACAAAGTGTCAAGCATTCGTAAAGGTAATGAGCGTTAAGCTGTTCCTCATTGCCGGTTCAGGGGGTTGTCTAGACAGTTATATGTCATTGCTTTTTCGAATATTACCAATAAAAATAGGATAAAGTAGACGCGTTGAGCCTGATTTATACACTATGGGGTTGAAACCACTTAATTGACCATTTTTGAATATTTCCATTCAAAGCACAGTGGTTTTCGCACACAGGTATAACCACCTGGACAGATCTAGGTGTGATAACCCACAATGACCCTTCATGCACTTGGCCACTGCTCTAGTCAAGAGGTTCGTTATGCAAACAGGGTGAAGATAATTAATCACACCCTTGTTACCACCATCACCAAGCATCTCGAGTGCTGTTCCAACGAGAATGAAAGGAGAGCTTTTTTTTGGTTTGCTACAAAAAATGGGGGCCTGTTCTGAAAACATTCACTGAGAAACATTCGCTGAGACGATTCGTCATTTTTTTTGCATCACGATCGCATGCAAAACCTTATCCGATGGCCTCTCGGGAAATGCGTCGCAGTGCCTAACGAAGTGTGAACAGTTTCTTCGTCTGGTCGCGCTATTTACTTTTTAACAATTAATTAAACTCTTCGAAGGTTAGCAACACCCGATGGAATCCCGAGCACGCTCTGGCCCGAAAGTTTATGAAATAAATCCACGCCGCACAAAAGCACATTGAAACAGTTTCCCAATTCAGCGCTCATTGTTCGCCCCGTACCGCGCAGGCGGATGTGAGGATGAGGTGGCAAATGAATTAATTCGTTGATCGTTCAATCCCCCCCTGCGGTGCCGGAAGTCGGGGCTGACTGCAGCGGCTTCTTCAACCACTTGGGGTGGATGAAAAAAATAAACACTCTTGCCACCGGCCCAGCCGGGTTGCGGCGGATGGGTTATAATTATCCGGTGGCAAAAGGGGGTGGCTTGGTAAACGGTGGCTTGGAACACACCACCAGCCGGTAACACTGTGACCCGAACGTGTGAGCTAATATTAAGCCCAAATGGCTACAGCTTTGATGCATTCACGATCAATCTTCGAAGATCATTGTGCTCGAAACGATAGCAGCGTCCAATAAAGCCGGTGAACATGATCGTGTTTTTTTTCTTTCTTGAAACACCGAGTACATAAAGAACCATTTTAACGTTCTCCGGTGCGTCTCCACGTCATCCACGCCATCCCTTCACTGTCCCTCTTGAGATGCAGATGAACGTATCAGGCGTACGGTAAGGTCCGGGGTGGAATTAACGGCCACATCTAATTGATTATCATCATTTGATCGCGTTAATGATACCCTCAAGATATGGTTACGAGGGACCGGAAGAAAGAGAGAGAGAGAGAGAGAGAAACGCCATATGAAATAGGGTTGACGCTGTGAGGTCACGTTCACCAGCCGGTTTTAACGATCGCATGAACCACATTCGTGATAATCGGTGAGGAGAATATGTTTGAAAAATTGAAAACCCCTACAGACACAACAAAATCACACACTCAGACATCTCCCACGAATGTGTCATAAAGCCGCAAGCATAAATGATATAATGCGTTTTACAATAGTGAACGCAGACGGCAGCGCGGAGATGCAGCAGGTGACTCAGTGCTCCGTGCTCGCTCGGTGTCTCGGAGACGTCAGGAAGCGGAATTACGCTACGGTTGGCTGATTGTTTATGCATATTCATAATGATGAAGATGAAGTGAGCAACAAAAATCACTAACTCATCACTAACGATATTATCAATACAAGAACGATTGCAAAAATGATTAAAATAAAAGAAAAATAAATTTAAGTATTATCTACCGCAAATAAATGTACGAAGCCAGTAGGATAAGGAGAAGTAGGAGTTGAGTTACCGTTGAGTTACCAGGAGTTAGTAGGTCATTGGAAAAGAATGTAATAAAACAAATAACAAGAATGTAATAAAACAAATAACAGGATAAAATAAACAAAAGCTTTGCAATTATATGGTTAAGAAAAAAAACACACAAAAGACTCACAATAGAAAGACGAAGTATCACTTATGATACAGTACCATAAAAAACAAAGAAACTATAGTCACATATTTTGAGGAAAACTACAATTACAAACTAAAGTTGTACCAAAATCTGATTAGAAGAAAGAAAACAAGAGATTAAACACACAATATCAGAACGAACTATTTTCGTTTGAAATTGTCGTTCAATTAACAACAAAAAAAACTAGGAAAAAACTAATACGAATGGAAAACGTGAAGTTTAAACTAAGCACATTGAAGGAAATTAATACTAAACTATGAAAGCGACTATGCTGATCAACATGCACATCGTTCCTTTTAGTCAAAAACATAATTTTGTTTACTGTGTAAGCTTGTTAAAAAGATGAAGAGGAACACGAAACAATAAAGAGAAATGAAGAAGTGGAAACAACATTAAAAGAGAAGAATATAAATTAAACATGCAAAAAACCAATACTAGCCATGTTTATACGCCATACAACACAAGGAACCGACAAAATCAACAAAATAAAATAAAACTAAAAAAGTGCTCAATCACCAAAGCACACGAAGATCTATCCCCTGACTCCGTAACCTTACAGCGAGCATCGAACAATACAGAACAAGCGAAAAAAACATTTGCATCTCTTGGCAGCAAAAGCAAACAATCCGACACTAATGCGCCGGTCCAACTGGGACCATTTTCAACGCCTTTTCATCACCTTCATCGTAGAGGCAACCGAAATCGATTCGCCCCAAATGAAGGCAGATGAACGCACTGATTAATCTGGGATTGTAGGGTGGTTTTTGTTCGTAGCTCTACCCGCAACCGAACCGGCGTGTGTGTGGAAGGTCGCGTGCGGCTAGGCCCCACCGGTGCTGGGTTTATTTCCATCCCATAGTCTCAGCATAAACGGTAATGACATTTTCCCTGCCTTCCGTCGTCCCCGCACGCGGTTTGCTGTTGTTGGTGTTGAGCTTTATCTCCTACCGTCCACGGTAAGTTTAAGTGAATCTCACTCGGAACCAATTCGGAAAAGGCCAACTTTTTTCGCCTCCCAGCCAGTGTGTGACGTTGATTGATGATCAAGGGGAGGCTCGATTTTCCTTCTCGTTCGTTGACGAGGTCCAGCCGGGCGGACCGGTTGGTTGGGAAGTGCGCCAAGTTTAATTACACATCAGTCGGTCAAATACCATTTCGCTCTCACTCTCCCGCACGACGCGGCTAACGCTAATATTTGGCCACGAATCGGACGCCGCTAATGATCATCATCTGAAGCGCGCGTGGCTCGCGTATGGAAACCATCCCGCAGTGATCGTGTGGTCATCATGGGCAAACCGGAACAAAACAAAAAAAAACCCCGGTGGGACCAATTGTTGGATTGTGATTTGTTTTTTGTTTGTTTTTGTTCTTTTAACTTTGTTTCAATTTTAAGGTATTCTTGGTTTGTCGAAGAGTGTCTCCTTTGCTGGCCGTTTGCTTTACTATTGTTGCTCAAAAAACTGTCTTCCCTTTTAGTGTGTTTTTTTTTTTATTCTTACCTTCCTCGCGCAAACCGTGTGTTTGCTTCTTTCCTCAGACGCCATTAATGCTGCTGGTAGTACGCTTATTTTGTCCACCTTCCTAATGCACCATGCACAAGACGCTAAGACGTGTGTCAGTAACCGGGACCAGAAAAAACTACTTTAGTGACGGGTGTGTGTATGTGTGGGAGTATGTGGCTCTGTTTGTAGGTCAGTTTTTGGAGAGGTAAAGTACAACGCTTGTCCCCTGCTTCGGTCACACAAAATTTAAGATACAGTATATGCTTCGAATAAACACTCACGTCAGCTTATTATCATTATTGTATGGCTACTGGTGTAAAGTTTGTGTGTTGGTTGCTTTTGTCTGCCTGCATCATGCATTTATATGTTTGTTTGTTTGCTTGTTTGCTTTGTGTTTATAATTATGTTATTTCTTCTTCAATTCTACTACTCAATTATTTTCACTGTTGTTTATCCTCTTCTTCTCGCATCGCAATTCACTTTTATCTCTCATTCTGCTTGCATGCTGTACTTTCACTCTACTCCGCACACTGCGGTAGAACAGTATTGTGTAAATCTTATTCAATAAATGGGTTGTTTTTTTTTGTATCACATATAAATTGTACAAAAACCTATCCTACTACAAGGAATGCCTTTACTTAAAACACTTCTTCCGCCTCTTTCATCCCGCCGGTTTGTCCTCACCCATCATTTTAAACATTTTCCAATGAATCTTTAAGTGCGTGTCTTTAATTTACTTAAACACACATCGTGTGTGGCAGAAAGTTTACGGTAAGATTTCTTCTTCTTGCTCAACTCTATCTCTCGCTAACGCTCGTATGTTTCTCGAACGACCTCCTATATCAACGGCCAGGGGAGAGTCTTTTCGTATATTTCGGAGAACACAGTTATTTAGTCTGGGGACATATTTGAAGGGGTGGGACGAGGCTGATTGAAGGGTGCTGGATGTTGGGTGAAACTAACGTGCTTTAGTTAATAAGTGAATGCATGTTTTGTTCACGAAGTTCGCTTCTTTCCTCTTGGGGGTCAATCGTAATTCTCTTCCACGAACGGTAGCGCATCTTAAAAACAGCAATTAAGAACGTTTCACTCAATTCAGGGACAAAAAGATTGTACAAAAATATACCGACGCTTCTGTGTAGTCGTGCGCAGGTTTGCTTTTGTTTTGTTGCTACGAATTTGCTTTGCAAGCTACTAATATTTTTCCGAACCGTTCGGTTTGTGTACACTTAGTGGATGGATACGCTTAAATTATATGAGAAGTCTACCTCTTATCTACATTCCACACAGCTGGTGACGGTGCAGAGAAACGAATCGACGCGATGAAACTAATAATACTAACACCTATGGAGGAAATTGACCGCGGCCCATCCTTCAGCACGGTTTCGCACAGAAAAGTTATCATTAATCTAGCTGTTTAGTCTTGTAGTGTGTTTTAATTATGTTTTATGCACTTTGTGCACCCACATCTTGCACACCTTCATCGCCAACAGTGTGTGTGTCGTTTTTAGAACTGGGTTAATACAGCGTCGGTAATGCACTAGTGAAGAAGTGAGTCAAGCGAACTGCATATGGTGTGACTGCTTCTTTATTGACACAACAACTTTGAGCAGGTCTAGACCTGCAATAATATTGGTTTAAAAATGTTTTTATTTATTCGTACGGGTTTTCAGGTCAATTTTCAACAGCACTCTTAAGTTTTTTGTTGCGTTTTCGAGAGTAGGTTGTTGAGTCTTAATTCATTTTTAAGAGCAATTTAGAGATCGAGTGAAAGTGAACGTGAAGAATAAAGAATAACGAAGAAAACAATTACGGTGAAATTGGCTGAAAAGAATAAAGAAGAAAAACATCACGGTGAAATTGACTGATGAACGAGGAATGAGTTAAATTCAATATTTTCATAAAGTATGAATCCTAACAGTTGGGGAACTTAATTCTTGAACTTTTGGAGATCAATTGAACATGTTGTGATGGATATTTAAGGAAATATTAGTATACAACTACAGTTTCTCGTTCATTTTCACTCGATCAACTAAATAGACTTTTAGCAATGAACCCAAAACAATGAATAACAAAACCAAATAACAAATAGTTTGAAAAGCAAGACATTGTGCAATAATTGCTGAATTAATTTTATGTCATAAATATTAATATCTGTACTAAGATGCGGAATCCTGAACATGGTAACCGTTGGTGAGTTAAAACATCTATTTGAAATTTAAAGAATATTTTGACATATCAAATTGACCTGAAAACCGTATGACAAATGTCTCACTGTGTTGTGTTTTTTGGGAGTGCGTGTGCATCGACTTCGAATACTTATTTTCCATTTGTATACACTACGATTTACATATCACAATGAAAAACTAAAATACACTATACAGAGTAGCTACTGGCCATCAAACTGGTGTCCGGATTCGGGTTCTCACACGCACACACACGCATACGAAACGTGTGACCCATGTTATGGCCATCAATACAATGCATGGCTTTATCAGTTATATTAGTGTGCGCTACAGCTACCGTTCATCTTTCAGGTTTTGTGTTCCGTTTCGCTACACAAACAATTCCCTAGTAGTGGCTCTCTAACGAGCAAAAACAAGACACTTCCTTTGCGTATGTTTGTATGTGGATGTGACTGTGTGCAGTGTTCTTTTCTTACGATGATCGTGCTACCATCGACTCAATTTCTTGTGTGACGAGATTTGTATAAGAAAACTAATGCTAACATACGTTACTGGTTTCGGCATACCGGCACGTATCGATCGACATAACTGGTTAATTGTTCTTGCTTTTCCTATTGCTTTGTGATGCCGTGATGTGATAATGTTCCGTTTCGATTTGCGATTTGCATCTTTCATATATAATTAACATTCCTCATTTCAGTGGCAGATGAAACTTTAGCCATGAAGCAGTATAATTATTCGAGACATAATGCCAAATGAGTTTGTATGATCACACACACTTTCCCTTAAGATCTTCAAAATAAACAATCATTACTCGGCACAAACTCTGCGCAACCAGATAAACGTTAATACTGTTCTCGACTGGCTAAAATTATATGTTGCTCGAAAACAAACCCAACTCAACGATGAATTTCTTTTACACCAGGGTCTATGATAAATTTTACAGTGTAATTTGTAAACCATTATTCCAATCTGCGTCGTGTTGCCTCACTCGTCAGTAAGCACTTCTTATCTTAATAAACTTTTACAAGCAACCGCTTGTTGCATCAAGCACGGATCACACAGGTCGATAGTAATCCGAAAATACACGTCGTTTAAGCAAGAACACTTTGGTGATATAACATAATCTCCAAAAGCAAAAGTACACAAGAGCATGGGCTAAGCAATGCGGGGTGTTCTAGGGTATCGATCCACGGTAAGGGACGTTCGTCGGATTATCATAAAACTATCCTTAATCGAAAAATTGCACTCCAACATAATCGCAATATTTACGGATTTTCGTGCGGTATCACTTTGTATCGCTTGGGAGCGATTGGAATTTAGGTATTAAATTAAAAGAACATTAGGATCCGCTGCCACTGGTGTGTAGGTGAGTTGATTTAAGTAGACAAACAAACTAAAAACACACACACGCTACCTTCACCTCCCTAATTCTCATGACTACCATCGATGAGGGACTCGTGCTGCTCCTCCAGATCCGGTATTCGTACGACGTTCGCCTTCCGACAGTTCCACAGCCGCCGATACAACAGTTTTCCGAACTTGAGGAGTGGATCACAGTCGTCGAACTTGACGAGAAAGGCCACCAGCACCAATGACAGAAACATGGGCAGTGACCCGAGATAGAACAGAAGTGGGTACGTTTTACCATGCAGCACCATATCGAACAGCATAGCGAGCGGTATTTGCAATGAGATGGCAACCGTACCGATCAGAGACGACGTTAGGAAACAGCCCCTACAAGAGAGAAAAAAGAGAGACAAATAAAAATACAGAAACCTTAATCAAGTGATAGTGATCCAACCAAGCCAGATTGATTTTTGAACCAAGCCACCCCACAGGTCTTAAAATTCAAAGTACACTCTTATTAAAGCTACTTATAACAGAAGACAATTTCTAACCAACAATATGCAATTGCCCTGTGAGTGCAAATGGATTCACGCGTCTAGTAATTCTTAAAAATCAAATAAAAAGGCCTTTAACAAGCAATCTTACCACAGCCACAGTGCCTCCGACAGCACCGTTCCGATGAGTCCGTTCAAAAACAGTACGGTAAATTGCCGTCGCGATGGTAGCTCAAACACCTCGAGCTGCGAAAAATTCAGCACAAATAGTAGCGGCCACAGGAGCAGCAAATTCCACAGCCCAACGAAGCCAAAGAACAGCGGGATGCTGATCTTCTCTTCCGTGTCACTTTTACGCTTGACTAGCACCAGATAGGACGCGTAGAAGAACGCACTCAGCAGTGCCAGCACAATGCCGCGTGACATTTTCGGTTCGTCAATCTCCGACAGCGAAACCATCACCTATGCACAAAGAAGAGCAGAGATGAGTTTTCTTTTCCTAGTAATTCGCTTCCTCGGAAAAAAGTGTCGCCTGCTTGCGAAAAACTTACCGCACCAGCGATGCTCAGGAGCACGGCGAAGCATTTCGAAAACGTAAACTTGTCCCCGCAGGACGATGGGAACATGGCGGCGAGAATGAGCGTGAAAAAGCTCGAGCTCGAGCTGAGCAGCGTAACCATCGCCGTTTCGCTCGGTTCCAGAGCCAGCTGGAACATGTAGTTGGCAATAAACCACTGCAATGGAAATAGAAGGAAAAGCAATTCAATTAAACGCGTCGGGACATTGCTCCGGGACATACTCACCAGCACGCAGAACAGTAGCGCCGTCCGGGCGGTTTTGTGGTGCGATTTTTGCCGGTGTACGCGTAGGCTGGCCGCGTAAGACAACCGCGACATAAGCGCCTCGGACGCTTCGTGCGGGGACATTTCGCGCACCTCGGCCACCTTGCTGAAGCGTACGCTCCGTATGCTAGAGTCATCGCTCTCCGTGCCAGACACTTGCGAGTCCGCTTTGATCGGTACGAACGACGAATCGCTCTGCACAGATGAAAAGAAGAAACAGAGAATGTCATAAAAATGAATGGATCTCACGATGTGGGAGGGTGTGTCGGTCATTTATTTACCAAACTGGAGGTCCCATTGGCGTAGTATCCTTCGTCCTCCTCGATCGTATCCATTAGCTGTACCAAGCATGAAGAAACGTGAGCGTGCAGGTGAAACGGAAAGACAGACCATTAATATATGCGGCCGGACGGCGTCTAGTGACTTTTATGACATCATGGGGAATTCAGGCCGGGCCACCGCGCTTACCGAGTAATTCCCATTCCGGGCACAGCTTTCCTTCCACGGTGCGATCAAACCGAGCACTATCAAGTAGATGGTGAACATCGACGCCTTGAAGTAGGTGCAGAAGAACGGTTTATCGTAGTTTTCATTTTCGTACAGAAACTACACATCACGTGGTTGGAAAGAAAGAGGAAAATTAACATCATTGGCACACATGACACTGGGCAAGACTACCGACCTTGGTTAGTTCACTCGACGAGACCCATATTATATCGACCAGCACCAGTAACACTATTCCGAGCACTAACTTCTGTGCCTTGTTTAACATATTGCCCGCTTGCTTACGCACCACACCTCACGTGTGGCCCACGTGGTGGTTGCGACACGATCGGGATCGTTTCGAATTGCCACTGCCTCTGATCACGATGCTATCTACCTATTTGTGGACAGCAACAGCACCTTTAGCAGTGTACCGTGATTTTAGGGCTAATGCTTTTATTCACACCAACATAACATTCCTTCAATAAATGCTATGCCGTATTTTTCTACGAGCATTCTTCATTTCTGTTCCGGCTTAGAGCATTTGAATTGAAGTATTTTCCATATTTTTTTGTGGCCACTCTGTAATGAAGCGAAACAGATGCAGTTTTAGCAATGAATGGTGTGCGTTTAACAACTAGAATGTAAAATAAAAATGTGCTGTAAGTAGAGTAAGTTAAAGATAGACCATATTCGATGTGATAAAAATTAATTAAAATACAAAACAAAACAAAAACATGAACATCATGTTTGCTACCCAGTTCCTCGTGAGTGAACTTATATACTAGTGCTAAAACTAAAGCGGAATCTTGATAACCAAACATTAACACATGTAGTTAGCGCTTCCTGCAAAAAGCTTCATTCAATCGACTGCTCGTGGCAGGTCGTGCCTCTTTTTCGTGGGGTCTAGTAACCATATGTTCACGATTTTCTCAGCTGCGCACCATTTTCACATCCAAACACACACGCACACACACAGTCTGTTTCGCGATTGGGTGAGAAAATCACAAGTAAGCGTCCACTCTTTTTTAATCCATCAATCCGACGAGTGAGGCTCGGCACGTTCTGGTCGGAAAATTAATTGCCGGACCCTAACCAAACAAGGCTAACTGCTGGGGAGCTGGGTCAATAGTAATTACCCGGCGTTTGCACTTTTCGCACCAACTCAAAGCCTGACCGGTCTGTGTCTGTGGGTTCACTCTGGCAGCAGCAGCAGACCTAACAACAACGGTTAAAACAATAAACTCATCTCTGTTTTCCAAACGCCACTAAATGTGCGAGCCTCTCCGGCAGGATTTCGTATTTGCTCATCCTCATCTCCGTGGGCATCTCAGAAGGGGGGAATGATACGAATGTAAACTTTGACGGGCAAATTGCACCGCACATTCAAATCTCATCGCTCCGTCAACGTCCCGCCTCCCGGTCGCCTTATCACCTTGTTGTTATCCACAGGCTCAGCGGTTCCGGCCCAAGTTGTGCACGCTATTTGTGTCCCCCCGAAACCGTGACCGCGACGGCGTTTGACTCGCGTTGAACTTGGACACTTCCAGCCGTCCGGGAAACGGAGCAAATGACGAGATGGCACTAATTTATGTCTCCCATGTACGATATGAATGACAGCAAACAACACAAAGATACGTCCCGCCTCCTCCGACGGAAATGGTGAGAAAGTGAGCGCGTGTGTGTGTGCGCGAGTATAGATGGCGAAACGTTGAAGCTGGCGGTGTGTGATTGCTGTGCGCGATGTGCGTTCTCTATCTCCACAAACAGTAGTTATCATTCTGCTCCTTTTACGACCCGCTGGCTGCTGGCCGCTGGCGTCATCGTGACGTATGGGCTTAAGCTCACCGAAAATTCGGCAGAAAGCCGTGGTAATGTTTACTTTCGCAGAACAACACACGCAAGACGGCGGGCCATTGAACTGTCGTTGATAAAGGGTGGCCGGCGCGGCGGTGGCAGCGCTGGAGCATGCGGCCAACCATTCCACCCACCCATCCACCCCATGGAAAGTCCGAATGACACTCTGGAGAATTTCCGATGCGTGGCGAGCAATATTTCTAACGATGTTGCATCGATTGACGATGACCGGAGCTGGATGATACTAATGGCAACAACTAAACGCACGAGCCCCAATCCTCGGCCTGGTGCTAACCTCGGGCGATGCTAATGGAAAGTGTAAATAAAACCACCGTCCCGCAAACCATCCAAACACAGCCCGTGCGGAGCGTACAACCGGAGCGGAACCGACACAACGCAGTAAGTATTATCTACTGATCTGTTACATTCTTTGCTTCGTAATTTTACAAACCTGAAACTGAGATTAAAACACTATAAACTCTTGGGGACACGGATTCGAACAAGTGAACGACGAGAGCACTCCGCTACTTCGCACTTTGTTCTTCCTCAGGGTAGTTTCACGACTTTCAACTGCGGCTAGTGTTTGTTTGTTTGTTTTTCGTTCGTATTTTCGACACTCCGGTAAATTAGCTGCTCTTGCACACTCGAGGACGTTCGCGATTTCCTTTTTCTTCAGCTCAATGAAACAGCTTCTCAAAGGGATCCTGCACCCCACACACTACCACAGGAATTTAGTCAGAGGAAATTTTGCAACCTGACAGTTGTTTGTTTATGTTTGATTGTGACAGTAGAGCGTCGCCGTACGGGGGCTGCCGACTTTCCGTGGGTCGTAAAAATGAAACCGCATACGTTGGGATTGAAATTGATATCCTTTTTTCTGCATGAAATCTAAACTACTGCTAAAACAATTGTTTTTGAATGCTTTTTTAACAGTTTATTAAAAAGTTAAAACAAAGATCTTGCACTACTTCACATTCATTTTAGAACGCTGCGGATTTTGCGGTTGTCGTTTTACCACATACTAGACAAATTTATACTATTGTTGCCGGACTGTTGTTGTAAGTGAGAAGATACGGTGAACACCATAGGCAGTGCATTTTGTTAAATTAAGGGTGCAATCTGGATCGAATATAATGTTCATAATTGTGACAGCTTTCAAACCATAAGCTTATATAAGAAGTGGAACTAGCAAATAAATTTCTCTCTCAGTTCAAAACCCGACCCGACCCGACCACAAGTCTCCTTTCTGCGAAGTACTCTGCGAACACAGTTAAACAGGGGAGCATTTAAAATTCATAAGAATGTCAATCGTTATGTCTTTTAAACACATTCTCAATTTATTGTAGTGACAATCACTGAGTACAACCGTTTCAGCTCATGAGTTTTGCTTAGTTTTTATTGGTAGTGACAAAAAGCCATATATTGCTTGAATAGTCCTGATTTTAGATTACCCTCGGAGTTGTTCTTCCCTTCCATGGTTAACCGTGTTCTTCTGTAATTCAATTTGAGCATTTATTATGTAAACTTTTTTTAATCATTTTATCAGAATGAAGGTGATTTCCATGCAGATTAGGGACTCTATTTTGGTAATAATAAT
This sequence comes from Anopheles dirus, assembly GCA_000349145.1. Lineage (NCBI taxonomy): Eukaryota > Metazoa > Arthropoda > Insecta > Diptera > Culicidae > Anopheles > Anopheles dirus. The sequence continues at coordinate 601,837 of KB672602.1, read as the reverse complement.
AGTGACGAATTTTATTCCACTTCGTGTGTTGCCGACCACTGTAACTCGTCCGTACTGTTCTGAATCCGTTTATGGCACATAGTTGAAACTTCAAACCCCTTTGGAAACGGACATATAGATTGAAAATTTAAAGCAACGGTTGATCACATCTCCAAACTCTTCGTTTATATAAGTAAGCGATTTTGTAGTGTCTCCTATTCGGATCGAACTGAGCAACTCATCGTCAACTCAAGATGGAATATGGTTTAGCATTTATTATTTGTACCGGTTTGGTTCGGTTCACGCTAACACGCTATCAGAAGGCTAATAATGTCCTCAGGATGATGCGAGAAATTGAAGAATGAATTTCAATTCGTATAGTCTAATCGCACTAATCTAGTGTAAGTAATGCCAAGAGCTGCTATGACACGCACGCGAGAGTGCAGTTGTCCTCGGCTTTTCGAGCGTTCTCCGTTGCAGGATCGTCTAGTTACAGGCTAGCTAAAAATATTAGAAGTAAGATAAAATTCTCTGTCCGTAAATCGTCTCCTCCGCATTTCGGTCACACTCTTCGCCGTCCTCCTGACCTGTCTGCCACGCTGGACCCAGTGATCTGCTAGCTTTTAAGTAACCCTCCTAGAGGGGCTGCCCTTCGAACGCTGTCTTTCGAGCGCCAAGCAAATGTGAATATATCTCTGTGAAAAATATAATCTGTTCATCAACAAGAAACATAAACGAAACACATTCCTTCCCATCTGCTGATCGTTCCCCTACACACGCACACCTCGCTATTGGCTTGGCCAGCTACAAAACTACACAACAATCGCGTTCCTTCACACACAGCACGAACCTTCCGGCCCGGAACGACTCTCTTCCGGTAGTAAAAGGTGCATTTTTTTTAAATAGTCACAAAAATAAACAATTTCATCCATCTCGTTTTTGAGCTGCTAATAGTTCCTGCCACGATCAACAATCAATCTCTTCCGGTTCCCTGATACTGTGCCGGCCGATAGCGGCTGCTCCTGTTTCCGTTAAGTGATGTCAGCTGTCTAATGTACAAGTTTGTGGGGGTGGGAAACCAAAATTGGATCTATGTTGCCCTCTGGTTACAACTGCTGCTGTGTGCATGCATGTGCGCCCGTTCCTAAGTCCTTTTCACCCAGCCAGTTCCATGCAAGTTCCTTCACTTTCCTGTAAGTAATACTGATCACAGACTGTTGTAAAAACACATTCGCACACTCATACACGCTCATCTCGATCTACAACACAAAGTTCGATGAGAACGTTTGTTCACCGTGCCTGTGCCTCGGAATAACCTTGCCTGCTGCGCAAAGGATGCGAGGGGTTCAATGCTCACTTGTCTCCGTGTCGATTTACGCTACATGTGTCGAATTGCCTACATTACTGCTAATAATTTCGTTACGTAGAAGGGGAGGTCTTTGCGGAAATCTATATATATATAGGGTTTGTAACGTGGAAATTGTTGTCCATAGTTTTGATTCGGTGTTATATCATCGATCTTCTCTTGTAAAGTTTGTATCGCAAGCATCGTTGGTGCCTGCAGGTGCCGCTAGTTATACTTGCAATAAATATGTGGCTGAAATAGTTGTGTTAGCTTGTGTTCTCTAAAATAAGGCGTGCGGTTTCAAATCGTCGCCACAAAGCAGGGCGCCGCACGCGTAATTGCATTCATGAAATCGCTAAAATCAAGATATCAAATCAAGTCTCCAGGAGCCAGTTGCCTTCTTCGATTGGTCGTACTTAAGCCGGTATGGGTGCCTGCTCGTAGAAATCGGGTTCGTCTTCGGCACCTTCGTTCGGTTGGCTGCCGTCAAGCTGGAAGTGAAAAAGGGGAACGATGCTTAAGTCTTCGCTTGCTCAGGAGCAGAAGTAGGTTGTTCTTACCGCACGCAACTCGAGCGGGGAGAAGATATTCTCCAGCTGCTTCCGGATCGGAACCATCATGATCAGGAAGAAGGGGAACGCCAGCGAGAATGGTGACGATTTGACGGCCCACAGCATGGCCAGCGCTAGGATCTGGACGCCAGTGAACAGATGCATCTTCCAGGTCGGAACACGCCGCACGAACGGCACTTGGGGATGGTGCTTCACCGGCATCAGGTACAACCGTAGACTGTTGAAGTAAACCAAAACGTACGTGTTCATCCCTGTTCCAACCATTTCAGCACACAACCCAGCTTACCGTTCAAAGAACTGCACTCCGCTCATGGAAGCGATACCCATGTACAGGAACACACCGAACAGAACGGACATCGGGATCAGACGCAAGATCGGTGCCATCGCCACCGACAGACCGACGAGCAACGACACGAAGAAACCCGATATTCTCTGCTCCTTCACGTCCGTGATGTGAGGCGCATCACCCGGTGCGTGCGTTCTGAAACGGGAGAGTGTCCAATAAGAACCATACACGCTCGGTCGCGCTCTCCAGCGTCCAATGCCTTACCTCGACATGATGGTGACAGCGGAGACGTGCGTCACCGATCGTACGGTGGCGGCGCAGTGCCACGGCATCCCGAAGAACCCACAGACCGTGTTCAGGAAGCACAGCAGCACAATGTCCATATGCAGCCCCGAGCCCTTCTTCAGCCCGCGCTCCGGTTTGTCCACGATCAGCTCCGAGATGTGCGTCTCCATGAAGATCAGAATGTACACCAGCAGCGCCGGAACGCCGGCCACGAACGGCATCCACCCGGGCACACCGCCCAGCGGGATGAGCCATCCGCGGCGCGTTTGATCGCTCGGCGACAGACCCTCCGGTACGCTCAGCTTCTCCGTGTACACCTCCGGGATCATGAAGTCGAGCAGCACGAACAGCGCGATCGAGATCGGCACGCCGAAGTCACCGAGGGCGCGGCGCGCGTTACGTCCGAGGAAGTGCGAGTTGCGGAACAGCTTCAGGTAGTAGGCCAGCGAGAAGGTGCCGAGCGTGAGGATGGTACAGAACAGGGCCGTGTTCGGTCGGTTGCGCGGTCCGTTCGCATCGCCCGGGATGAGCAGATGGTCGGTCGAGTCGGTCGGAATGCCCAGCGTTGCGTTCACCGCCGTCGTGAGACTCTCGGCAAGCAGTTCAGCCGTCGTGGTGGTGACGGTGCCGTTGCCCTCCTGGTCCAGGTATGGCATCGGGAGTGGCTGCGGTTCCGTCGCGTTCTTGTACAGGTACTCCGCCAGCAGCGGGTGCCGCGCGTACACCGACACCAGCTTCATCACCGTCTCCACGATGTAGATCAGCGTGATCAGCGCGGAGAAGATCTCCTGCGTGAAGCGCGTGAAAAGCCGGACGTACACGCTACCCTCGAAGGCGGACACCGCAAGCGCAATGACGGCCAGCCAACATCCGACGTATACGCGCACGGTCAGGAAGCTGAAGTCGTTCGCGATGCAGAACTGATTGAGGGCCTCGTCGAACAGCAGCAGCGGGCCGGTAGTTCCGATGATGACGAGCGGTTGCCCGGACAGCAGGTGGAACACCAGACCCACCATCGAGGCCGACACGAGCGTTTCCGAGATGCCGATCAGGTTGTGCGTCTTGTCGGACGACAGGCCACCGAACGTGATAGCCGTCGAGAGGGCCGCAAAGTACATGAAGATGGTCGCCGCCAGCGTCTCCGTGTTGAGTCCGTCCATGATGTCGCTCTTGTACATCGGATACCGCCGCTTGATGTCGTTGATCAGCCCACCCCAGAGACGGTTCGTCTTCTCCAGCGGGTTCTTCGGGGGTTTCTTCCCGTCACCGCCCCCACCGCCACCTCCACCACCACCACCACCCCCATCGCCGCCGCTCGCCGCGAGCAGCTTCTTCTCCTCCTCGCTCGTGAGCAGCTGCAGCCCCTGCTTGTTCTTGATCTTCGCGTCGAGCGCTTTCTTCTTGCGCAACCGGATCATGTCGCTCTTGGCCTTCAGCTCCTCGAACGGCAGCAGCGCTTGGCGTTCCCACTTGCCCGGCGGCAGCACGATCGAGTCGTCCAGGAACTCGTTGATGGCGGACAGCAGCTCGCGCCGATCGTCCGCCTTGTAGGCGATGTCGTGGAAGTGCTCGTTCGACATGAGCGTCGCGATCGACCGGCCCACCTCGTGGTAGTCCAGCTCGGTCTTCTGCGGGCCGAGCAGGATGAACAGGAAGCGCACCGGGATCGGCACCTCCGTGATGCTCGGCATCGGGATGCCCTCCGCCAGCCGCACGAACGCGATCGTCGGCTGCTCGAGGAAGTCCACCGCACCGACGAGGACGGTCGTCGCTTCCGCGCCCTCCGGGATGCGCTTCAGGATCGACTCCTTCTGCGTGCGCATCTTGATGTCCTCCTGGGAGGAGGTGTACGTTTCCTCGCTGATGTTGATGCGCGTCTCGCCGTGCCCACCGTGGCCGTTGATCTCGGCCGCCGGCACGATGCGCGGTTTCTTATCATCCACGCTCTGGGGCGATCGTGGTCGTGGTGTGAGGAGAAAACAATTAAAAAGGAGATGATGTTAGTGAATTGGGGTGGAGAAGCACTCGTCCGAAGAAGTCAACTAAAGGAACGATATAAGAGTTCGTTTGCAAGAAACGGTCATAAGCGGAAGGAATTGGCCGAACTATCGAACTAACAGGTTTCACGGTTATACAAACATGCAGTTACAGTTGGAAGCAAGCACAGCTATTATTCAAAGACTATACAAAGGCTACAATACTATACAATACAATTCAATGCACAAGCAGCTAAAACTAATAGGTTAGTAGGTAGAAGCAAATAATTCAAATATACATAAATTAAGTAATTTACACTAAAACTTCTGTATATCACAAATACAACGTTAGGAATAATGTTTAAAACAATGAAATAAAATAGGAGTAAAACAGTATTTCAATAGCTGCAACTTGTAACAAATACTGTCGCTACAATAATAAACTCTATAGTCCTATCGAAACAATTGAAATAAGATTAAAAAGCATTAAGAAGACGTGAAAACGTGCCTCCAGACGAATCGCAATCGTCTGATCCAGACTTAGTGGAGCTTAGTGGAGAGAAAAGACCAGAAAGGAGCGAAAAGGAAGAACCAAATGCATGTCATCTTCATTCTTCATTGGTACTACAACCTTAGAAAAGTCTTAGCAATCTTAGTGATGATGTCGCTACATGTGTCGATTTACGATTATAAGACAGCGCTCCTGGCCTTACGAACCTCACCATCCTGATCCTGTCGATTCCAGAAATGTATTTAAGTATTTGTACTTTTAGCTATGCATTTTGTTGTGTGAATTGAAGATTTCATGGTCTCAGCAATCCAGCAAATGCCTCGTGATGTATAGAACAAAGTTAAAACTTGACTTTGCTGTCATGTTCAGTTCAACTTCTGGTGGATTCTGCAAGAATCTTTAACCAAGCCTAGGTTCAGAAGCAACCTGGTTAAGTCAAAAGTTTGATGCCTTTCACAGAGACAGTTATGTTGAAAAGTTTGGCAGTTTTGTATAGAAAGCACCGAAAGGCACTTTGGCGACGTCCTTAAATCACGGAACGCTCATTAGGGGAGAGGAGTAGAGTTTTATGCTACGTAGGACATAAAATATATACCTCCCTTAATAGGAGGTATATCCCAACATCTCAAAACTAGTCAAACTTTCGTACCGAGCTGCATTCCGATGACAAGTTTTTTGGTTTGAAATGAGATTAACATGGTGGTTGTACTAGTTATAGTCAGATTCGTTAGCTCAGTCAAATGGCACTGACGTACTAACGTGGTTCTCAAGTGCTATATTAAACACAAGAATCTTAATCACTCGCTTTGATGTAGTATGAAGAATCTAATGGATAAGTATGAAGTTCAGTATACAAGCAACTAAACAATGTCGATCAAAAGATGATAGAAATTTTTAACACTAACGGTCTAATCAGGTGCTAACTACCACTTTTACAGCTTTAAGCTGCGCTAACTCAAAATCGGTTAGTACTAATAGTTTTTTTAGGTTTTTTAAAGTTTTGGTAGGTGCATACTTTTATATTTATAAGGTGTCGTGGCAAACTCAACGGAATATAAAACTCAAATAGTTAGCGCACAACTGGCGAAAACTTCAGCCCAACCGAACAACAAACCGGCCAGAAATAGCTTTCGAGGTGTCAATTGACACCAAATTTACACGTTAGGAGTATTCGATTCATTTGACCGTTAGTGTTAATGCATTCATTTCGAGCTATCCATCAATAATACACAAAAAAGTCAATCTATAGCTAAGTCATTCTAAACTATCTTCGAGCAATCGTTAAAAGACACAGAGTAAAGCGGGATAGAGACGAGTTTAAAGATCAATGGGTATTGCGAACGCTCTATTGAACTCTCCTTTCACGAAAAAGTTGGCACGCGAAAGCTACAATCAAGCCGAGTGTGCGTGTGTGTGTGGGTGTGTATGCGAGCGCTCGCGCGTGTTCGTGGGAAAGCGGGGAAAACTTGGGACAGGTGTGTGCGTGTGTGTTTGTGCGGGATAGAGAAACCGGGTATCTGGTTTTGGGTGGGAGGAAACACTGCCGGGTGAAGTTGCTTAAATCAGTTCGATATATTAATTGATTTACAACTGTCAGCGATAAAGGTGAGTTATTGCGTCGCATACCAACGGCACTGGGGACCGTGGTTAGGGTCACCGGTGCTGCTGTGGGGGCGCCTCCTGCCGTCGCCGTGCTGCTGCTGTCCTGGCTCCCGGACCGTCTGCACTTGCCGTGGTTCGATGCCGACCGCTGAGTCGCTCCCGGCGGCTGGTGCCGGTTGGACGACAGGTTCGGACTCTGGCCGTACACCGAGTTCGGGTGCAGCGACGGTGGGCTGAGCGTGTGGCTCTGCGTCGGGCTGATGAAGGAGTTCAATCGCCGTACGCCCACGATCACCTCGCCATTGTTGACCGCGCCGTCCTCGGCCCGCATGGACAGGGACTGCGAAGCCGGGTGGGCAAAGCGACAGGTTGGAACGGCGGGTGGTGGGAGAGGAGAAGAAACGAAATCGAAACAAACACATCACGGTTGAATGGCAAGCGGATCCGAATGCCGAATGCAACCATGCCTAAAACGGTTCCGTTCCGTACTACTTCGACAACATTGAGCAGCCTCTCCTTTCTCTCGTGTGGAAGTGAGCACGAATTAAATTAAAGCACTGCATCCTGTTTACGTATTTATATGCGTTCATGTACGTGTACTTGTGCTGATGTGTGTTTGTTTTACGATAATGGCAGATGGTACAGATCTACGCAGCTAAATGGAGCAAAAACGGGCGAAATGATACTTTATTCACGAAACTGTCTTTGCCGATAGGAAAAATTCAGGAAAAAATCAATCAATATGGAACTCAAACACACACACACACACACCCACACATACGCGCGTGCCCTTTCTTCCAGCACTGGGGGCCCAGGTACGGGCTCCATATGACCGTGATGGAGCACATGGTGAGGACATTCTCGTACACGCAAAGCATCCGGGGTATACCGTCATCTAAACGGTCATTCACACATCGTAGAAGCCATTGCTAACCCTTCAATGGGCGATGGAGTTTGTAAGCAAGCGTCCGCCGATCCAAGGCCAATGTGATCTAAACGGGAAATCTAGACGTCCGTGCAATGTTTGGAGGATCCAGTTACACTCGTGTACAGTCGCCTTAACATACCGCCACCGAGCAGACAAACATAATTCTTGAACCATTCAAGGGTTAGCACCGTGGGACACACACATACGAACACACATACACGCGCACAACATCACATTCCCAGTTGCCGGCTCCGACATACACGTATGCAGCGATGCACGTGGGAGGCATATTTACAGGTTAGATAAGAAAGTGTGCGAACGGCCACAGTCCGCTCGATTGATTACCAATTGGCTAGTGTTTGTGTTAGTGTCAGTGTTGCTGATAAACACCAAGTGTTCCATGCTACGATCATACATACGAAAGGCTAGGTTCTAGAAGTAAAATAAAAAGGAGTTGTTTTTTTTCGGGATAACGAAAGATCCTCGTGTTGGGGAGGATGGGTTAGTGAGGCGAAGTAGGTGGGGAGAGGAGAAAACGAGGAAGGAGAGATACTGGAGAGAACCCCTCTTTTTCAAAGAGGCCGAATCAATTAACCTTATCGCAGCAAATGGATCGGTCCACGTGTCCTTGCCGGTATGGCCACTACGCACATGGATCTCAAGGACGACGCCAATCAATCACCCCTCGAATGTCGCTGCTTGAATAAATAATGTTCTCTCCATTCCTATTCCTTCTCTCCTTTCTCTCCTCCTCTCCCCTCCCTTTATGGATGATACGACTAGGAAGCAACCGAAGTTAATTAGTGATGAGAGTTTGGCGTACTAATAACACTACCCCGGGGTGAAATGGTGTCGTAAGTGGGGTGACTGTTTCTGTGTGACGTCGGTGTGACTCTCCCTCTCTCTCTCTCTCTCTCCCGTGCACCGGACGCGGCAGACTCACCTGCAGGCTGGTGTAGCTGCTGTACTTTCGCTTCGGCCCGAAGGAGAACCCACCGTGCGAGCCTTCGTTGACGTGCCGATGGCGCAGCAGCAGCGCCCGCATGATGACCGCCTTATCGTCCTCGTGGATCAGCTCGTCGATGACCATCTGGGGATACAGGGTGCGTCGGTAACTCGGTCTACCTCAAGCCGCGCCGGTACGTACCTGCTCCACCACCCGGTACGCCACCGAGGGCAGGTCCTTCTCCTCCAGGTCCATCAGGACGACGCCCGTCTCGAGGCAGCGGCGCAGGTTGAGCAGCGAGTGGAACGACAGGGAGGCGACGTGCGGCCGGCCCCACCGGTCCGCGCCCTCCTCGACGTCCTCCTCGTACTTGATCCAGCGGGCCGTCTCCTTCCACTCGCGGTCCTCCCCGCTGCCGGTCAGCTCGTCCAGCTGCACGAACACCTCGTGCGGGCTGTGATCGTACATCTTCTTGTACTTGTTCGCCGGCAGCAGGTGCTGCAGCTGGGGCGTGTCCTTCCGGTTGATGTTGACCACGGACGCGCCGGACTGGGCGCTCACCTTGTGCCGGCGCAGGGCCCGCGGATCGTCCGACCGGTGCGACGTCAGCTCGTCGATGTCCGCCTCCTGCAGGGTCGCGTCCTCCGGCTGCACCGAGATCCGGCGTCCGGTCGGGCCGCCCTCGGTACCGCTCTGCCGGCGCCATTCCGGGTGGTACTCCTGCAGCGAGAACTTCCGCGACTTGTGCGGATGGTGACGTCTGCGTGAGGGAGAGAGAGAGAGAGAGCGTGCCATTAGAGTCGGTCGGCTGCTCGTTTCGCTGCACAAAACACGGAACACAGAAAAGAAGTCGACAAATTGCTCTCCATCCATTTCCGGCTGCATCCGAACGGATATTGAACGGCAATGAGCGGGAAATGGGTCTGTATCATGCTGCAAGGGTAACGAAAAGGGGAATCGAAATTTGTATTAAACAAGTCGAACAAGCTAGAAAATTGAACGTTTTTTAAAGCAAAAAGCGTATAACATATTCAGATAGAATGGAATGTTTAGGTGAGCCCGCGATCCAGGTTCTTTTGTAAGATCACCGGCTGTTTATGGTCGTAAAGAGTATGAAAAGAACCAGCAAGGACTTAAATATGAAATTATAGCTGCTGTGAACACTTCAAACTTGAGTGGTCATATTGTAGAAAACAACTTGATCATATATTCTGGTCCCTATAAAATGCTCAAAGAAATATTAAAATTCCAGAATAATAAACTTACTTAACAATTAAACTTAGCAATGAATACAGTGACTTTCCGTGTATAATCCACTATACAATTAACATAAAATAAATATTCATATTTTGTAATCAAACAAATAACACTAAAAATCGATGTTGGAAATCGTTTTGCGATTAAAACTACACAATTCATAAGGAAACCAATCTTAATCAAAATAGTAAAGCATGCACCACAAAGTCAGCAGATAGTTGGCAATTTCACTTGCTGTCGGAACAGTGTATCGAAAGCAGTGCAAAATAGAAGACGTCTGACATGGACTGGAGCAAAGATAGCTTAAAGACTTGGAAACGGAAGATTCAAAGTACATTCCGTATAGATTTCTTATGTAGAGCAACACTGGTAGGAACCAAGCAGGCCTTGAACCGGTTAAGCTTAACAGGGTAGCTCGCTATCTGCATAGGAAAGTCGTCAGAGCTTTTAGGAATAAAATTGAGCTGTCAAATGAAGATGTGAAATGAAGATGTCCCAAATGTGGAATAAATATCATTACAATATGTGTTGCGAGCTTTCTGGACCAGTAAATATTCCAACGGACTCATCGGTAGGAAAGCGGAAAAATAAACAAGCTTGGATGGAAAATTATTCTTTTATACTGAAGGACAACGAAGCACACCTTAAGGACCTTGGAATGGACCTTGGATAGCCTCTTAGCAATACCGTTTATGGCACACAAGGAAAATAAATATAAATGTTTACGTCCTTGATTCAAATAACTGCACGAGAATTACTAATTTGGTAGGCCGTTCAAGGTGATTGAACTCTGAAACAAACAACAAAAAAGAACCTAGCAGAACGTATGCTACCTCTCGTAAGGTCACACGAAGGTCCGTAATTTTGACCAGCTTTTGCCAGACGTCATTAGAAACTATTGAAGCGCAGTAGAATTGTATGTTCCACATTTAATGAACTCCGTCAAACTGACCGCAGCTAAGTCTTATATGAAAATATTGGTATTAAAGGAAACAGACATTCTTGAAATTCACATATAATAATCTACAATTTCTGAACGATAGTCCGCTGATGAAGTCGAGAAAAGTATGGAATGGCCAAAAAAACTGGACTGACAGGTCTGACAGGAGTCATTTTAAGAAAGGTCCGATAAATTAAACAGAGGAATTTAAAAAGGATTTCCTCACAGCCTAAAAGTTGACAGCTATATCAAACCAATCCCAAGCGACGATCGATTTAGGAGGGCTTAGATTCTATGTGCATGCTTTATGGTAAATATTTCCTAATGATAAGATAGGTCTGTAAAGATTTGATTTGTAAAGAAACAAAAAATCGTTGAAAATGCTCAAAGCAGTAGATAATAGAGCATCATGCTAATGATTAAAAAACTGATTTAAAAATATTGTAAGATAGTGAGGCAACAGTAAAAGAAGATTATATTGAATAAGCGATCTTTACTCATTTAAAACTACTAATGAAACGATAAAAAAAAAGTTTCCACAAAGCAGATAGAATCTTATGTAATAGTATACCTGATACAAAGCGGTACAATTTTGCGAAACAGAATAAACTGTCGGAACGAAAGTGTAGAGCAAAATAGTTACTAAACCCAACGGGTCGCATGCATGGCGTACGCACATCGAATGAAGGAATCGCACGCTCGCATTCCTCCACTAACCTTTTGCTGCGGACGGGTTTACTCTGCAGTAGCTTCCTTTCGGTTTGGCGATGCAGTACGGTCAGTGGACGGAACGGAAGGAAATGAAATGGGCGATCGTGAGTTTGGACGTGTTAGGGTTGGTGAAACTTTCAAACAATGCCAACGGCCGGTTTCGATAACAATAACGCCAGAAACACCTTCTCGCCCGTGCGAAACAGTTGTGTTGCGCCTGCCGACTGTCTCTCGCACGAGCTGAGCAGCGGCTTGAAAGGCACTCGGGGAGGCTAACTTGAGTGCGCTATTGTTGGGACATCATTGGCACTCCTTTCAGAGCACACACATACTCGCACACAAACAGAGTGGAGGACACAAGAAAAAGGGACGAAATCCGTCTTTCACGGAACGCGGGTATGGGCGATCCGGTTTCAGTAGCTTATCACGGCGCGTTTGTTGACGGGCTTCCCGGAACAGGCTCCCGAAGTGGACACAGAAAGATGGCCTAGGCCTGGCGTACTTACTCCGTGCGTCGCCGGCGCTCCTCGTTGGTGTCCTCTAGCGGTAGGCCCTCGATCGGTACCGGTTTGTTGTCCTTGTCGAAGTGTACATTCCTCCTGGCGCTCGTGTCCTGCCGGGCGGAATAAACCAGAGGGAGACAGAGAGAGAGTGAGAGCGCGGTCACAACAACCGTGCGATGTCCACCCACACTTACCCACTGGTCGCCCTGCACCGTGCCCTGATCGACCACCGGCTCGTCGTGCACGGTTTCGCTGAAATCGTTCGACGTGTTGTCCGCTAGCGTGGTGTTGTTCGCCGTCGACGGCTTCGTGTCCGTCGCCTCGCTCTTGGACGAAAACGAGATCGGGCTGGTCGGGGCGGTGGTCGGCGGCGAGACCGGCTTCCGGCCGCCATTGCTGGGCGCGCCTGCGTTGGCGGATTTGCTGGCGCTGTTGTGGTTGTTGCTGTTGCTGTTGCTGGTGGCATTGTTGTTGCTGGCGTTGCTGGCGCTCGAGAAGGTGTCCTGCTGCATCGGGCGGTCCGCGCTGTCGGGGACGCGGTGCGCTTCGTCGTACTTGAGCGGCGAGTTGTCCAGGATGACTTCGTCCTGCAGCCGGTTCAGTTCGAAACGCTCCTTCTCGGCGACGCTGGCCGTACCGAACACGCGCTCAATCTCGTCATCCAGGTGCACCTCGTTCGGGTCGTCATTGCTCGTCTGTGGGAGGGAACAGGAAGAGAAGGGGTTTTTTATGAGTATCCTTCATTTTGTTGATTTTGTGAGGGATGTTATTGCATTGTTGCAGTAATCCCGAACGGTTCAGGGTTTTGACAATAAATGACGCGATTCAGTACACATTCTTGGTGGACTTCAAAGGAAGAACTCGACATTTCAAGACTTATGATTTTACATGGTGAAAATGTAAAGAGAAATTTTGTAATCTTCAAGCCTTGCTTTTGAAAAAAAAAAGTTTTTAAATGTTGTTGTAAAAGCATTGTATATGTAAAAGCATACCATATCAAATGCATATTTGAAAGATTATAAATAAAACACAAAGTGTACCCAGGAGTGGAGCATGGAGAACAAGCAAGAGAATCACTGGGTATGATTCAACAGGTTGGAGCATTTTTCGGAACAAGTTATTGATAACGTTTCATTAAACGAATAATACTATTTACTATTACTATTTTCATAACAGTACTTCTATTTTCATAACAGTACTACTATTTTCATAACATCTCATTTTAACCTCATATTTTCGGGAGCTAGAGGCAAAATATTGAGATAAATCTTTTGAGCTCGGAAATCCCCTTCAAAACGTCAAAACAGAGTGAACAGAAAGTACATTTATGTCACAAAAACATTTGGATGTTGTTGCTTTAGAAAAAAAGTATGAAACAATTGAAGATGTATTAACCGTATTAGTGTAAAACAGTGATTGAGCGACGTTTGGTGAGAACAAAGAATCGAAAGCTATCGAAAACTACTAACATTGTGAATTGTTTCTTGAGCAAACACCGACTGCATTTTCAAACCAAAATCAAAAATTCCTGACAAATCCTAAAATTGATTTTCCCTTACAAACAGTTTGTTCTAGTTCAAACAATCAATAATTTACTTTCATTTTATGAAAAGTTTGCAATATTTTTTTGGAATATTACATTGCTAACCTCAAAATACCTTAACATGTTTTCATATATTTACAAAAGATATTAATTGACTTTTCGTAAGCCAATCTTTAAGGAAAAAATATTTGAAAAAAAAAAGTTTTCCTAGCGAATCTGGAAGCTCCCGACATTTACTAAGTGGCGACAAACTGTAGGAGAAAATAATATGCTGCTGATACATCATAATTGCTAGAACATCCATGTAATCGCCAAAGACACAACGATTCATTATCTTCACAACAACGCCCCTATCGCTATACACCGCGCAGAACAGCTTGTTGCATTACTCAGCGTTTAGCCGAGGCACGACGTAAAGTAAATCGAGAAACTGTAAGCTCGGTGGAGTTCTACCGCGTACTCTGTGGAATGCCGCTGCCAAGCCAACCGCCTCATTGTTTGATTAATGACTGCCCCGTAAAATCATAGTTGCCAGCAGTCACGCGATCTTGTTTAATCGAACGTCATCCCGTGATTATATGGAGAAAAAAAAACGAAGCAACATTGCACCCAAGGCGGGGACAACCGTGAAAATACGCCTCCATGCGGGCCCAGATCCTTGCGCTACGTAATGGGTGAATTTCGGCGAAGGAATTGTTTCGCTATGGTTTAAAAATAAACCAACTACGGTACGATGAGTCCACTGCCAAAACGTCAACCGGGGCCGTGACAGTGACATTCAAACGTTTAAGTGTACCGGTAACCAAGCAACCGTGCAGTAGGGGGTGGTCTACTAGGTATTGATTTGTTTATTTTTTCGAAACATGCCCATCACCTCGAGCTTTGGTCGGTTGGTTTACTTTGTGCTTTGAAGAATCAATTGCAAATAATTAGGAAAAATTGATACAAATATTCTACGCAAATGAATGCTGACATCAAGCACCCTTGATTGCACCACATGAACCAGGTGTGCATGTGTGCGCTCGATCGTTGTTTCAATGAACCGTGCAGCACCTTCACATGCTCTGTGCCAGCGGAGGGGAAAAAAATCCCGCCAGTACACTTTCTGTTTCGCACCGGTCCGGATCGAGTGAAGTCTGTTTCGAGTCGTTTATTTTCCAATTTGTCTGCACGGTTGACAAATCAAGACGGTAGCGCTAGCAATCCAAAAGATAAACAACCCGATTCCTGCTTCTATTGCAATTCTCTCTTCGATTTCTTCTCAGAATCTCCATTTTCGGCTGCACCCGCCGCCAGCTGAGGGATTCGATTAACCGTAAAACGGAACCGACTCGAAGCGTATAAAATATGTATCTCGCAGCTAACTCAACGGCGGCAACGGTTGGCGCGTCTATCAAGCGGGGCGTAGTGCGACTGGGAAGGAGCCTGCGGAGGTGCTTCGAGCAGTACGGTGACGCTCGCTGCCGGGGACAGCCGTTCATTTGCTTGCCCTAAGGGAGCGGCTATGAGGAACAGCTTCTAAAAATACATTCAAAGACGCGGCGCGGGTGTGAAAATTTACATGGAATTATAGGCCAATTAAGTACGTTTAATATGGAAAAACCCGGAGCACGAAGGCATCCGATGGAGGCGCCCAGTGCTTTGTGCGAAGGGGTAGTTTCCATGACAACTTATTAAGAGTGCTTTATCCTTACACTTTAGTCATGGAAATTGAGCTAGGCATTCCTAGGAAACGTGTGAACCATAAGCACTTTTAAATAATAAATTGAGGAAAATGTAACGAAGCTGGAATCCGTATTATCTATCTGCCAATCTTCGTGAAATGTCTTCGTACATCTTGTAAAATGGCTCGGCTTAACTTTGTATGGTATGATTCTTTTTTAAAAGATACATTCAACTTTATTCTTGCATTATACAAATGTTCGACGTTTATGACGCTTATTGTTTACACATTGTTCAGTACTTCGTAGAAATGTTTAAAACGTTGGATGCCACGCTTATTTTGGTCGCTTCCTGTGGGCCGAGCCGTTTTTGTAAACAATTTTGCTGGCTATCTATCAAGTAAGGGGAGTAAAGGGAAGTGTGAAGAAGTAACTAAAGTAAATTTATAGGTTTGTGAAAAACAACCACAAACTAAGCTTCAAAAATAGCAAACCTTTAAAACTACCGAAGGATTTGATCGGCAATACATTTTGTTTCGAATAAATAGCACTTTAAAAATCATTTCAGGTGGCTGTCAAAAATAATACTCATGGCCTGCCAGGAAACATCACTGGCTTTCAAAAATGATAGCCATGGCCAAGGTCTAATAAATATGAGACATTTCTTGTATTTTTACAATTCGCCGCGAGTATCGGTTTTGGAGCATACTGTCATTTTCAAATCCTATTCGGTGTCATGCTGGCCCTTTTAAACACTGCTGTATAAAAAACAAATTAAGCAGCTGTTATGCAGCAAGTGTTCAGCGTGAAAAGATACACAATACCTTTATTTAATGGCAAATTAGACAACAATTAGTAATCCTGATAGCTTATTGAGCAGAGAAACAAGAGAACAACAAGGAAAAAACTCTTTTTACATGATGGGGCGAAAACTTGTCAATAGGATGGATGCCCTTCTTCAATCTTTATTTATAATTTTTGCACCAAATTATCAAAATTATAAAACCAACAAAAAGACCAATGCGACAACCTGTTCCCTACAGGTACCTTGGCCATGGCACTCAACGTGTTACTATTGTTTCGTTTCCTAACCCAACAATAGATGGCGCCACTTGATCAAGGTTGCCGTGCTGAATTTCGTTTTTGTTTTGTGTTTCTCTACTGTAAAGGTATTTGTTTGTGTATGAACGAAAAGGACCACGAAAAAGATGCAGCAGATGGGTTGATGATTCAGACTTTGTTTCTGAATCCTAAGAATTTTCATGTTTTTATATCTCCAAATTTGGATATTTCGTCTATTGTCACCCAGTAGCTTGGACATAGCCTTCCCGTTAATTTAGTTCATATTATGTGTCGAGATGGGGTTTTCTGTTATTGTAGTCCGTATTACGAGATTTTAAGTGAGTAAAAACAATGCAACCATGAGAAATTCCTGCCCCGTTGTATTAGACTATGATACATGATTCTGTTGCAGCAAAATCAACAAATATTACTTAATTTCAAGCTTAAACAAGCTTTCAAAATCAAGTACTTCCGTTCATAAGACTACAATTATGAAGAGTAAATGATCGCTTTTCAAATTTAAACCGTCGTTCAAGCACAATCAACTGGCTCGGAAGCGATCTCGCTAAGTACTCCCGTTTATGACGCGTAAATCAATTAACCAAATCAGTAGCAGCCGATCCTTGAGTGTTACAGCTGAAGTTCTTTATTACTCACCACTTCACGGCCGGTTGCCCCATCCCTGAGCGGTTCGCTGCACAATCTCTGTTCTTGAATGATTGAACGCCCTCAGCGGGCGACTCAACTCAACTCAAGTGGTTCACTTCCTCGATAGGATGCAGCTCTCAGTCGGCGAGGCACGCACAACACTTCCAATTACGTTATCAATACGCCACTATCAGCAACCGAAGCACCCACGAGAGGGGGGTTTTGCGAGTGTAAAGATAAATGTCAGCCAGGCCGCAGAAACAGCCGGTAGCAGTCGGAGCGGAGATTAATTTGTTCGGCAAACCACAATTTTACCACTCTCGCGAGATTGGCAATTGTCTTCCGAAGTGTCGTTCGAATGTCTTGGCGAATACTCCACTCGAGAGGCTCGTGATTTGAAGGGAAGGTAATCAGTGACATATAAACACACTCGGGCACACTACCAGCAGCGACCTGGGCACGGAGATATCATTTTTTCCTGCGGCGCATTTTAGATCCCACAACTATTCGCGAAGGATCGACACTCGAACGAACTATGTAGAAAGTTAAAAAAAACTAAATTAAACGCACTGACAACAGGCGGTAGCGGAACGCAGAAAGAAAGCACATTATCTTGCGCCATCGAGCAAATCGATACGATCGCGAGTGAATTATCAAACGCCTCATAAAACGCCGTGCCACGTTCACGATTACTACTGCGGGCACGGTCGCGACGCGATCCCATTAGCATATTTATTTTATTATAATCGAGTCCTTTCGCTTTGCTGCTGCGCGCGCCTTCGTTGCCGTTCGTTCGTTCCCTCGATTGTGCACAGTTTTACCACTTTGGAATAGGACGCTGCTCACACCCCGCTTGCATACATAACCGGCGGGAGGAGATGAATTTGTTTTCGAATTTGATGTGGGACGAACGCTTGGTGAATGGTTCCGTTTTCCACAGTCGGGAACGGGAGGATCCATTTAGTGGCAAATAATAACGATATCGACATACTGGCGACAGTGGCAGACGTTGAGCAGAAGGGCTGTATGGTTGTCTCTGGTGGGATGGTCTGGTTTTTGTGGTTTTTCGCCTATTGTAGCATGAACCGAGCCTTGTGGTCGGTTGCTATAAATATATGAGCCTCGAACCGTCTGATCATAACGATTATTTTCCTTGGAAAATCTTCGAGATTAATAAAACCTTATCCAAGAAAATGTCTTTCATGCATATCAAATGGAGCGTGCCAAACCAGTTGGTGGAAGCAACACAAAAAAACACCACAACGTTACGCCGCTTACGTCCACAGGACACGCGCGGCACAATTCCAACTCCTTAGCGGCACGCGATCCGAGTTTGACCTCGGGAGTTCGTCCAAACTTTGGTCGAAACTTTTCTCTGGCTCGGATTCGGCATCTGCCATTTGCATAAAGCAGCAGCATTAATTCGAACTTTCAATTCGTGGCCCTTGAACCTGAGCTGTGGAAACGCGGGTTATGGCACTCGCCGTTTGGAATATCAACACCGTGACCCTTTGACCTGAGTGAGTTGAAGAACTGGGTTGCTTCTTCTCACCAAATCAAGTTTCCAAGAGGCAAACCAAATTCCAGCGCTGCATTGTGGACGTATAAACAGGATCATAAATAAGCATACAGGGAATGGTATGTTAGAACCATCACAAAAAGGTGTCATAAATCCACGTTCTTCAAAGCGAGTGCCCCGAACGATCTCTGCCGCGTGCAGATTTTGCACCAACGATCGACTAGCCAACTCATCAAATACGCGCAATCGAAAATAGAACGATTTTCGCAAATATTTTGTTTGATGCGGCGGTCACGCACACGCTCGCGTTTCGCTTTTTTCAACTTAGAACACTAACGTCACCACCGCACGTCACCGAGGTCACGGGGCGAAGGTGACAGAAGGGTTGGTTTTAAAGTCGGCAAGGGAATGGCACACTCACAGAAGCAGATTAAGGAGTGTTTCGTCTCTCGAGTTAGAACAACAGATGAGCACTGAGCAGCACAATCGACACGTTCGATTCTCGGTTTCACTTTGACTCTTTTTTGCACTTAAGAAACGAACGAGAAGATGCTAGAGTATGCCTTCACTCCGTGACACACTTTTCGGTTTCGTCAAACAAACACAGCATGCACTTGAGCACCGCTGAAATCACTGAAAACAATACCCGGCTGTGGGTGGAACACATTTTTCCTCGAATTTCATAGCTTCCCACACCTCTTGGTTCAACAACACCACCACCAACAACAACAGCAGCAATATCCAGGTGAGCACAACCTTTCGGAACGGATGCGGATAGATGCTTCCCCGTGAAGGTTCCAGGCACATCTGAGCTCGCGCGGCCAAAGCGCGACCCACATCTCATCCCGCGGCTGGCTGGCCGGCGGGGAAATCTATTTATCGGACGGAAAACTCTCCAGATTTCCCTTCGAGAGGCACGGCGACTCTCCGGCCCGTGCTTGAGAGACGGGGCGCGCTACTATTTTGTCAACTTTGCGGCAACCACTCGCTTCGCTTTTCATTCCGTTGCCCGAAGGATGCGGGAGGTGTGTTTTCTTCTTCCGAGTCGTGCTTGGAAGTACACTTGAAGGACCACGAGGATATTCGTTGATAAAAATCACTCGAAAGCAAGAGAGGGAGAGAGTGAGCGCTTGAGAAGAGGTGGTGTAGATAACAGCAAGCTACTGTGTTGTAACAAGAGCTATGCCTAATGATTTTAATACATTTTTATATTAAAGTTATAACTTCAACCACCAGATCCTTTGCGATCAATAGGCAGTCTCTTCTGTTAACCCAGTTTTCCAACAAAACTATGTGTAATTATCTCCTAAAAAAAGGGGAAACCAACTGTAGATGAAACTCACATTTTCAAGGGCGCGTCTCCTTCCAGTAGTGAGAAAGCTTCGCCGTGAGCTTATCGGGTGAGTGAGTGAGACACATCTCACTCACTGACAGCTGCCAGCTGTGAGCAGTGAGTGAACTGAACCGTGAGAGCTCTGCGAGAGGCGTGAGAAAGAGAGCAAAAGCGCGTTCCCAATATTTGCGCTACTCTCAACCGTCAAGTTGGTCCAGCAGGACGAGGGTAAGGGTCTTTTGAAACATTTGCCAATAATCCGCACACACACACCCCCATGCGTGTATGCGCAACGTCATCCTCCTTCGCAATCGCTTCCCAGTTTCCCAGGGCGCCTTCACCTGCTCGCTCTCGCTCTCTCTCGGAAGTTCAATGTTTATGTGCGCCCCCTGTGAAAATGCTCGATTTTCCCACCGACGGCAGCGCTATCTGGGGCAATAGCACAACCCGTGCCGATGGTCAAGGAGACCGTTTGAGCGCCGGCGGAAAGGGAAAGTGAGTGCTGGTGTCGTTCGCACCGCGGGAGAGCAACGAGCGACGTGTCGTCGTTGTTTTGCTGCAATTATAGAATGCGTGCGCTCGCTCACGCTCACGGGTGTAAAGCTTCTCGCACACGACAGCACACAGCTGATACATATATTGGATTTTGCTTTCGTTTTTTTGTTTTTTGCTCGCCTACTACGGGAGAGGATGCACCTTTTCCGTTTCGCCCTTTCAGGGGGTTCCCCTCGGGATGGAGTTCGTGTTTTCGTCACAGGTTTCGTGTATGTTGCTGACGGTTGCTGATTGTATTATCAGTTTTGTTGTGTTCCAGCCGCTGATGTGTGACTTCATTACGTCCGCTTTTGGCTTTTTTTGTTTTTGTTCTCAAGGTTACCAACAAGGTTAAGCTAGAAGAGATATTTGGAATCAACATTGCTTTGAACAAGTTTGTACAAAACTTTGTATTTTACAATTGCACAATATTAGCACTAATTCCTCAAAATATACCATGATTTCAGTTTGACTCTTTGATTTTCCAGACTTCTTTGTTTATTCAAAAACTACCACAGACTCTCTAACAGTAAAGTTAAGATTAAAAATATTGTGAATATAAGCACTCCTTTGTGAGCCAAAATCTCATACAGTACAGGATACTGTCAAAAACAGTCTTGAAATATACAAATATGATGCTTCCTATTGTGTTACAGTTTTTTATGTACACTGAAATTCGTTTCATTTTGGATATAAAATCCGCGAGATCTCGTAATTATGAGAAATCGACTTGGTTTTTTGCATATTTTTGAAAACATTTTTATTACATATTTCACCGAGAACAAAATCGCTCAACGTAACATAACTAAACTTCACCTTTGAATAACATCGCTTTAGGTTATCTCTTCAGGCTTTCATTTCGTTCGTTTTTTTCACCAAATTTTGTCAATATTCGGCCGTATAGAGTTACAGCGTATATTGCAGATTGCATAATAGAATAGAAATATTAATTAATAGCTGTTAAATATTCGAAAACAAGCATTGTAAAATATGTTATATTATTGGTCTTGTGTGCAAACCACTTGAGTGTTGGTTTAATCGTCTTAACTAAATAAAGTTATGTGCTTTAATGTATCTGTCACTTTAACTAATTTTTGCTTTAATGAATAAAATATTGAATAATAACTCAACATATTCTTAATTTAGCTCACTTTGCGTCAATATGCCTGATGTTTTCCAATAGCGTATACCCATCCATCCACAAATAGGATGATCTTTATCGTTCTTTCCGAGCCCGTCCACTGCCCCCATTGTGGGGACGAAAACAAGAAACTTCCATTACCGCACATAAAAGCCAACGCGGAGAAGACACATTGACACATCGGCACGGTGCGCCACGTGCTTCACTTATTGAAACAATCCATCAATCATAGCCGACGGCACGGTAGAAGCTACCGAGCCGGAGCGCTAGACCCGCGGCACGGGTCGCTCGTCCGCAATGAGATGAGGTTGGGTTTCATTGTTTCGCCGCCACTCTGTCACCGGGCTCCATTTGGCATTCAGCGGCACGGCGAAAGCACGATGAAAGCAGGACGCAAATAAAAGCTCCAACAGCACACAGCAAGGAGAAACGGATCGAGCTCGGGAAGCTGTTGTGGCCGTGACTGGAGGGACAAATTAGGTTTTACCACGCCGAGACCAACGGAACAGTGCAAAGTACACGAAACGACACGCAAACCAAAGAACAAAATCACAATAATTGGATGCACCCGGCAGCAGCCGCATAAATGCGGCGAAGCGAAAGTGCCTTAGAAACGAGTTCGCAACTTACGATCGGTCTGTACTTCTCCCGCACGTTCCACGGTACGGCGCCCCTGAAGGACCCGTCGACGGTAGCGATCGTCATAAGGCGGTTCATCACTTCACTTTCCTCGAAGCCGGATAACACAGCCACCCAAGCGCACTGATCTTGCCCGGCAGAGCCACCGCACCGAAATGATCGCCGGATCGATCGAGCCACCGGCAAGGACGTAGACGACGTGCCGATTTGGTTGGTGCGCGTACACGCCGAAACACACGTGACCACCGATCGGATGCATCACGAAATGTTAATTTCGCTAATTGAGTAACGTTTTTCGCCGTAATGGGTGCCGTGTGTTTGTGTGCTCTCGAGAATGGGGGGGGGGGGAGCCAGGTTCCAGTTTCAGTCGGTTTCAAGCTCCAGCGGTGTTGGTAATGTTGTGACGCTTCTGTGACGTACCGTTTGTCACCTAGGTACGAACGAGGAATCGCAAATGCGTTGAGAAGAAGAGCACACAATGGAGGGGCTCTATTTTGGGGGCTCATACGAGCTCCTAAAGGGTGGCGGAATCGGCCGAAGAGCGGTGTTCTATTTTAGGGTATCGAGTTATTCCGGTAGGCAAATATTGGAACGTTACTAAAAGTGTCTGTCTGTGTAGGCGAAGTGATAAAGACGTCTCCCTCAGCGCGATGGAAAGTTTTCTGTGTAAGGCGCTTTGTGGTGGGATCGGCTATTTCTATCGGAATCGCATAGCATGCCATCCACAAGGTTATTAAAACATACCCCTACTTCTAGACAGAGCATGTGCCACTTGCCATTCGTTCGGTATCGTACCATATTATTCGCCATTTCCTGGAAGCAAGTCCACTGGAACACGCACGGGTGCTCTGAACAAAAAAAAAGAGTAGAACGCAAAATGCATTTTATGATGCGCCCCAACGACTTGACGTGTAACGACAACAAACTCGCCAGGTGTTTAGAGTGCAACGGTAGCACTCGATCGATAGTTTCGTTGCCCGAGGTCAAGTGCAATAGACGTACTATCAGTGCTGTAGCGCGCTCACGCTCTTCCAACGGGGGCGTTCGGGCAAGGAACATTCTTCCCCGTTTAGTTTCGTGGTTTTGCAGCGGTAACAAAGAAGCTGCCGAACGATGGCACGTTTATGCACACAGGAAGGTGGTAGATGCATTAAGACTACTTAACACTCATTAGGACACATTCTCACTTCGGGGCGCACGTGGTCGAATCGATGGAGGCGCCCAATGTTTTGTCGGTGGTTTGAATAACGCACCGGGTCTTGAAATCAAGTTTTGCCTTTGATGGATTGACGGTGTTATCGGTTTCGCGAGTCAAAAGCTAATGAGGTAATTAGAGTGGCAGACGCAGGACAATGGAATGGATGTTGGTCTGGTTGAAAATTATCTGGACACCTGCCTCTGGTGTTATGTAAGCGATTTTTGTGGACAGGCGACCATCCGACACACTGGGGAGTGGGTATTGAGATGCTTTCTGTGTTCTACAGGAATGCCTAAGTGAAGAGTTTTTCCTTCGAGGCAATTGAGTCGATGCCGATCAACAATTTTAATGAAACGGTGTTAAGCAATCGATTTAACATTACATTTTTATTATTCAAAACAAAATAGCACTCTTCAAGCCTCAGGCTGAGAGAGGTCTTTCGACGTCAATTTTGCTAAAAGGACGATCTTTTATAGATCGCACGTTTCTTTACTGCTCAAAAATTTAAATAGAATAATGTTGTATTTATTGATCTTTTGATCTATTTATTAAAGTCGTGAAACATTATTTGATTTACGATACATGTATAGTAGATTGACTTCAGACAGAGTTCAACCATATAGTGCAAAATGCTCTAGGGTGTTTGACGAAAGTTCTTGATAGTAATTTTATGAAGATATGGCAAACGTTTGAAGAAAGCACGAAAGAAACAAAAGAGATTTATTTAATATCTATAATGGAAATAATTTGTAACGGAACAAGCACATTTTGATAAACCAATTAATTATGTTTTTATGACAGCCCGACTGTCTAACTAAGCCCACTGACTGACCAGCACAAAGAAGTGCCCAAGTGGCATCGAACACCATGACTTCGATCACTTGTGGTCATGTGAAACGTTGCCGTTCGTCTCTGTATCCACTCATTCATATTATCCCCAAAATGATCACCAATCACCCCAATTCGTGACCTGTTATCTCTTAGCGATGTAGACAGTATTTCATAACTCGGGAAATTAGTTTGAGCAAAGATTTTGCATTTGGCCGTATTTTAAAATTTTAATTCGATATCCACTCTTTTGTCAGCGATCATAATCATAATAATATATAACTTTGAGCAAAGTTATTACGAAACGAACATAAGTGTCAAAGTAATTACGAAAATATTTCACTAAATTTTAAAGACTCAAAGGTAATTTCAGCTGTATGAAATGGGTGCAACATTGAAGCAAAACTGTCAAACGATCAAACCAGAACTATGGGAACTGTAATGTACACTTTTAATGAAGAGAATGGGGCTTCCTTTTTCGAGAGCGAAAACTTCTGTTTATCTCAAATGTACGCGACGCAACAGTACCTACCAGGAATCCTTTGGCTTTGAACGTCAGGATAGGAATTATTCTGCTCATTTTGTTGTTGTTGTTTATATTATACACTCATTGTTGAAGTTGATTAACGATTAAAGGTGATGATATACGTGAACAAAACACGGCCAAATTTATGAATACACTTTAGTTACTGGAAAAGAAAACTAAAACAACATTTCCATTACACTTGCACCGCACGGAAACACCGACCCACGTATCCAATTACACACTCATCGGTGGCCATCGGCCGTCTCCGCCCGGCAAAACCGCTGCACACCGACTGGCTGGACGTACCTGGGGCCCGGCCCGGCGTACGGTAGTACGGTACGCAAAGTCGAGCCACCCAAGCGAGCCTCCTCCGAGCTGCGGACGATGCGGAAAGCACGTGCATCTGTCCGTTGTCTCGTTACGCTTCTAGGTTGACCCAGCCGGTTGGGCAATAACGTGGCTCCAACATGGTGTAACAGCTGAGCCCCATCAAAAGAACTCAAAATGGGTTTATTAAGAGAATTTTGTTTGTTCACTTGCTACGGTATAGACACAATTTTCATGTGAACAAGCCATATGAAAGATTGTTTTTTAAAAAGTTTTCATACTCTACACACTCAACCACCCTGTGATGTAAAACAGTAATCGTACACTGCTCGACAACGCATGTGAGTCACGACAAGGCGAACTCCCACTCTCCCTGGGGCGCATCAGGTCGTCGTGTGCATTTTACGCTTCAGATCGATTTCCGCGTCGCGGCACATTTTCGTTTGTCACTGACCGGAACAGACACATACACGCACAGTGAATCGCCAACTAAAAATCAATCGATATGCAGGTGCATTCTAAAGACGCTGGCGCGAAAAATGGCGTGCCAGGACAGGGGGCTGTCTAGCAGCTGTTTGACTTTGTGATGCGTGCGTTACGATGATGAAGTGCGTGTATGTGTCGTACTAGTGAACACGAGTGGCGTTGAACGAACGCGTCTTATCACGGATGGCATTGGCACTGGCAGTACCTGTAAATCATGCGTAATCGCTTGTCGAACTGTTCGATTGGGTGATAATTACTCGATCAAGTGGATGATTTTTTCGATAATCCAAGGTAACTCCTCGTGGTTTATCGCGGATCCCGTGGGTTCATGCGTCCGCTGTTAGAGCGAACGAAAATAGTAGTGCCAAGTCACGGTCCAATCCATGACAACACGCTGTCTGAACGGTTGAAGGCGATGACTTTCAGTTCGGAAGAAGGAATTGATTAATTAAACATCGAGATTGGTTACCATGGGGAGAGCTTTATCAGCATTACCAATTTTGTATAATAATTGAAATAAGCACTTCGATATCTGATTGCTCTTAAAAAAAATTGCTGCATATTAATAAAATAGTTGAAATATTTCAATATCTCAACTTATGTTAAAACTACATATACCTTGGATGTACATTCGTTTTATGGTATAACATTGATTTCACTTTTGCTTTGCCATTAGACAAACTGATTTGGTTGCACTAACCATTAGTCTAATTAAACCTCAGAGATCTAGATGGATACTAATCATATTGTCTGAGTCCATGCTGAGGATAATCACACGTTCGTTACTATAAGGCCTATAGAATCTTTTGTTTGCTGATTCGGCTCCAAAAATCTTTTCCTCATATCAGATCAGACATCTGCACTACTAATTATTTAGAAGGAGTTGTACTATGCGCTTCATGCTTCATAGATCATGCACTTTTTGACAGTACAACTCTATTGCACATTGAGATCATCTCAATCCTACCTACACCCTTTATCCAATTTATACAAGTGGATAAAGCATGTAGGTAGGATGCCATACGATATTTCATTAGACCTTCTAAATTTCTCCTATACCCACAGCTCGTTGTTTCAGTAGTAATACATAGCTAGCACAGCATAGCCACTTGGTGGGTATATATCGTACGAGCAAATTTGAATCACAGCAAAAATATTTGAAAGCCTTGAAGTTTCTTCGTATATTACTTATTTCGCAAGCACTGGAATTCTTAGCGTCCTCCTGCTAATTAGTCTTTTGGGCTGATATTTCAATCTAAAAACAGTAGAAGGCTCTTCATCTTAGTAAGAACGCAATTAAGAACGTAATAAGAATGTAATAAGAACGCAGTTTAGAATCAGTGTTGACTATATCATAGAAACACACTTGACATACTAATATAAAATTTAAAAGCGAGAAGCCAATTAATAGCGCCTATCTTACGGTAGTCATCGTACTGTGTATAGAAATTTAGTACAATATAACATTTACCTTCGTTTGGTCGAAATAATTGTATTAAAATTTTTATTTTCACTCTATGCTTCAGTACTTTTGGAAGAACTCTATGCTTCAGTACTTTTTTCGGCCAACAAATTGTCGTCAGACAAGCTGTCAAACTAAATATCACCCAGCGGTAGCACAAATTACACCCGGCGGTAACAAAAATTACACCCGGCGGTAACAACAATATCAATTTTATTAGGTTTTACCGTACCATTCATGTAGTTAATAGTAATACAAAATTATGTTATTGAATATACAACAAAATACACACGTTTTTACAACAATTGCATCCAAAATCCATCGTCAAATGATTTTCACAATCAAGGTTCAGCATGGCAGAGGTACTATATACATGTTTTTTTTTACCAAGATTGGTGATGCCAAGATAAGTCAACGTGAAAATACAAACCGATTTGTATGACGACAAAAGTTCGTCGATGTTTGACAGACTTTTCTAGAGCACCTTCATACAGCGTCATACGTTTGTTCTTGTCGTTTGTCTCATCAGACTTATTCTAGAGCAGCCCCTAAAGAAACCAAAAACAAGTTAACCTCAAGATCAGCCCACACAAGAATGTAGGCAAACTACTTAAAATGCATTTGAAAATACTGCTCCGTAAATCATGCTCCACTATACACCAACACGTTCAAATCAGATACGGTAATGCGCGTTTGGAATGCTCGGACGTTTAATCAAACTAACGAGTCGATATGGCACCAAAACATACTCCTGGCACGTAACTCCTGCTGACGGCTAAGGAACTTCCCCCGCATCCAGCCATAGCGATGCGACTATGGTTTGCTGTACCTTTACGATTGGTCGAAGGAATCGGGCAAGGAACAACAAAAAGCCAGTATCACACCGTTTCGTCCATAAAACGGGCGTGGAAGGTAATGCAACATCACCAGACCAGTATGATGTGCGCACAAAATTAGATGAAAAGATGGAAAGATAACGCACGGTGATTAGGCCATTGCTCGGAATACGCACGGGGACTATCTTTATGATTGTTTCGCGAGCAGAGAGCATATTCCGCGAGAATGGAGCGGTTTATTGGATCATAAATATTGCGTCAAAAAAGAGCGCGCTGCGTCTAGTTATGTGCGTAAAGATGTCTTTTATGTCATTTTTGCTTCCCCCACAGACATGATGCAATTGTACCTGTCCCAGACACAATATCGTATCCGGAGTTTACCCATTTCCTTATCAAACAACTGGATGCACTGGGAAATTAATCGAATTCGCGTACCGACTCCGGTGCCCGGTGATAAGCGTCCATTTTTGGCAACCTGTCACTGCGTCTATTATCGCAAATCAAGTAGCAGAAAGCCGATATCTCGATCCGGTGAAAGGCACATCAGTACCTAGCAACAGGGAGGTGGCCCACCCAGATTTTATTTATAGGTAAGATTACTTTTTTTTTCTCCCCCATTTGCACATACCTCCTTGGTGTGGAATCCCAGGAAGGATAACTTCCGCACGTTATTGTCCCGTCGGCTCATGGTGCTGATGCTCGCGGGTGCGCACGTTCACACTGTACACCAAACACCAACCAGGAGGTGAATTTAGGCTCCCAACTTCTTATCACTTTCCACTGACTCTTGCCCCAACGTCGGATCGTTCGTTTTCTTTAGACAGACACTTTACTTCACTAGACCTGTTGATCTGTTGAGCAATAATTGATAATTAATAAATCACCGCAGAGCCACTTTCGGTCACATTCATTTGGGGGAAAAAACGCCACAAAATTCGCAACACTTCAACACCGAAACTTAACCTCCAGCACGTCCAGAACACTAAACCGGCGCCGGCACTAACTCGCGAGCGCACGCGCGCACACACACCCGCTAAAGCGAAACAGTACGATCTCGAGCCAGCACGTCGCTGCTACTGAACGCGCGGTCTGCTCGAAGGGCAACTTTTGCACATCGCCCACCAACTCTTGCCACCTTGCTTCCTTCCCATCCACACCGTCTCCCCGTTTCACCGGGGGCATCTGATCTTCGCTCGCTGATAGCGCAGGAGGTAGCGCCCGCCACGCCACGCTTCTTACGCATTACGCAAGAAACAAATACCTCTGTTGTGGGGGGAGCTTTCTGCAATCAGTTCATTAAACACGATAGAGAGAGAGAAACCCGACCATCCGTCCCGTCCCGGGTTCGATTATCTATCCCCCTCCGGCGGGAGTATGTCGCTTTATTTACGGGCTGATAATTGGGGCGGGACGTGCGAGTCGGCGAAATAGATTATGATTCAACTGTTCCGGGCCAACAGGTAGTTGTTTTCTTTTTGGGGGTGGTATCGCGCGATGGCAAAAATATCTTCGATTGGAATGGTGACTTCCGGATAGCATCTAAATACTGAGGGGGGAATTAAAATAACTGATATACTTGTTTCGTAGTTTTATTTGAAATTTATTTTGAAGTTATATGATCGAGTCATATTTGCACTACACGAAAGAGATACACAAAAAATAAAGTACTACACAAAAACTTCCCCTAGAACTTCTAGAACATTTTTATAACCATCAATTCATGAATCTACCTCAAAAGAACTAATATCTCCTAGAAGATCTCCTTTGAAAAATGATTTAATACTTCTTTATCTTAAATAGAATAAAGATCCATGTGCCAGTTTTTAATCCATATTTCAAGTCATTTTAACTTTTTTTTTCATCAAATGGAGATTTCCAAACTCTAAAAAATGAAAATTTGAAGAGAAGGATAATAGTTTTCTTTTTATTAGCTCCGTATCTTTGATTTTTGTACTATTTTGCAAAAACACTGTTTCCACTATTTTCGCCAAAAATCGAAATTCTCTATAAAGATTTAGCAAAAAATGTATTGAAAAAGTCACTAAAAACTACTAAAAAATCGTATTTAGATTCTGAAAATTATACAAAACGGATTATAATATATAAAAAACCACGCAAAATTTTGCAAGCTCTGTTCTAGATTGCTTTAAAGAAAATGTATTTTTTGAAAATTTCAAAACGATTATTTGGCTTGAAAAAATAAGTTTTCGTAAGTGGCTGTCAACGTTATTCGCAAAAACAAGTGGTTGTATGTATACAGTCATGGAGTCCCTATATCTATTCATCATTGTATACACGTGTCTAAGGAGAATGTATCTCTACATTAAAGATATTTTACAAATATTATTGAAAACTCTCCTATCCGATCATTAAGATTCACACGCCGATTTCTCATTCCTCTAGAATGTTTCGAATTCGAATTAAGCTCTATAGGAGGAAGAAACATCCATTTGGACCGAATTAATCTAACCAACCCAATAAATGTAACACTCATTACAGTCCAGGCTGGAAACAAATTATACCTTAAATTTTATTTCTCTTAATACTCAATTTAGTATTTGGTAAGCAAAATTACCCGAAAATTCCTATTCCAATGCGTTCTCCAAATCGCAGTAGGCCGCACGCACACAAGCTTTACCAAACCCCGCTGTCGGCGAGTGTTTAAAGCGAATTTAGATAACGAAACCAATCGTCTTCCGACCGCAGCGTCGAGCAAAACTTCGCACGTGAATCGATGCTTGCAGATATACTTTATTTTCTTCTTCCCTATCGTCAGCTCTCCAAAAAAGGCATACAGCACCGAACGCCCGTAATCCATGTTGGATTAGTTTTTTGCCGATGTGATTTACTACCGACGGGGATTTCGGGAGAAATCGTTTCCAGTGTCCTTGGTCAAGAAATGCAATCAAAAGAAAACAGACGGCAAAATAAAACAACATCTCTCCGTTTCTTGGCTGCGTAGACAAATAGCTTTTCCCGACGAAGGACATGGGCAGACACAGCAAAACATCACCGGGCATTACAGGTCCTTAAGTCTCGCCTACTCTGTCCCCAAACTAGACAAATAATAGAATCGCGCCAGCCGCCCGAGATCGATCTCCAAGAATCGCCCACAGCCGTACACAACCAGTGCCAGTGTTCGGTATCAGTTCGGACCGGGAGATGTCACCCGTGGAGGCAGTGGAGGCGAATATGATTGATTTCATTTATCGGCTTCCCCTATCGATAGTGGCCCATTCTTCGAGTGCTGTTGTGACAAATCAGCATTCATTGTCGTTGCGTTGGACGTGGGGCTGGCGTTCTCTTCGTGTCGACAATTGAACATTATTGTATGTTCGCCCCATCCCTCGGTCTCTTTCCAGCGCCTCCCAAACCCGGCCCGATAGGGAATCGAGTGTCGAGGGCGCATCTCTCGGCATTCGATAACGCGAGCGCCGAGCGAACGAACGCGAAACGTGCTTCTGGTATTAACCGTTTTGTTAAGCTGTCACTGTTTAAAGTATGTGCGTGTGTCGGTTTGTCTGTTTGCCCCGGTGGGACGTAAAATGTACTCCCGATGCGTCGGTTTGCACGGCGACAATCGCGAGAGGAGAATCAACTGCCACCCTCCCACCCACGCCGCACTCCCCAATTGGCAGGGAGGCAGGTCCGTAATCAATTTGTGGATGTTTGTCCGACACTTTGCGTGGGGTGCGCCGGGTAGGACGGTGGGTTTGTAGGATTACGAAATAAATTCAATTACCGTGCCGTCGTGCCTCACCTGGCACCGTGGGACTATCGAATTCCCGGGAATAGGGAAGCCAGCAGGACGGAAGGGCGGAAGGCAAATGTTTGGGGAATGTGTTTCCCTAGCGTAATCTCTCTTAAGACCATACCGTGCGCATTTTATCGTTTTAATTTGCACGGAAATGTGTTCTTCGAATGAATCAGAAGGAGCAGCAGTTCGGAGAATGACCTTGAATTGATTGCTATTTCATTTTTACTTATTTTACTATGTTTAAAATATTGAGCAAAATGTATTACACAAAAAAGCATAACAAAACACACAATAGTCTATAAAAGATTCCAATTATATACATTTTACACAACACGATGTTGGTCTATGCTTAAATGCACAGCTTGAACGATTTTAGGTGCTAAATTACGTTAGATCTGCTCGAAATGGTCCTGATACATAGTGGTGATCATCAATACTCCTACTGATTGTATCATTAGTAAATCAATCATTGACTCTACTAGTTACTGCCAGTTGGATACTCTACTAGTTGACTATACTATTTAAACAAATTTTGTACAAAATACAATTTTAAACTGTTTTATATATCATAGATTCGGTAGACGCTCGTGTAATGGTGAATTAAATTTGAAAATTTACAGCATTTTTCATCGAATCTTGAACATTTCCCAGAATTACATGAATTCGTCCCACTCAATCATGAAATCCTTCCACCCATTCTGGAAGTGGTTATAATGTGCAGTTCAAAGATCGCCCTCGAAAAAGTCGATACAATTCCATTACTATAAGTATTCAATCTGACACGTTAAACAGATGCCTGGGAAATGACATTTCATCCATCCATACGATTTCAAGAACTAATACGAAATCCATACGAAAAACTAATAAATAGCTCATCAAAATGGCTTGTACATTCCAACATCGTTGACTGTGTCGTACCGGTCATGTCATTAGAATAACACCAGACGATCCATCATGCACCAGACTTTTAGGCTATCCACATGGACTAAGGAGGCTGAGATGAAGAGATGGCGTTGAATTTCCGCTATATCTGCCATATCACCAACCATGTTTAACTATGTTTTTGCTTTATTATTCGTTTTTGGAACTATTGGAGGCCGTAGAATGTCAAACCCCTTCCAACATATGCACAACTAGGCTATAACTTCCAAAAACAACGTTGTAGCTTACGATGTTTTATCAAATCGCGCTCTCGAATGGTGACTCTATTTGGGTCGACCAATACGGTGATAAACGGTAAAAATAGTTCCTACTACAACACTATCGCGACCCGATAGCCCCGACGTGTGGCACGTGACTCCAAAACCAGACCCTTCTAAGCGCTCCTCACCTCGCAGCCGATTGCTTGGAACATCGGTTCGACTTCAAGCTGATATCGACACCACCCAAGTGGGCACAATGCCCTCTGCTTGCCTCCGTTGAGCGAAGAAGCGGGAAAACAACAGCTCCTTCGGTAGGAACGCCGTGTTCCGGCGTTGATAAAGTGCCGGTGCGCCGTAACGTGCGCACCTATCTTCGGCTTCGGTAGCGGCTACCGGCTACAGCGCTCGAACCGGTTATCGGGCACCCATGCGGGCCCGATCGAGTGACAGTGTGTTGACTGTTGCGGACGGAGTGGAGCGGATAGGGCATGGGGCGTCTTACGCGATAAGAGCTCCGGTCATGATTGATCGATTCTAGATGGGGAAGATAGAGCTAGAAACTCGTCTCGGCGCCCGATCTGGCTGGGCGGGCAGGTGTCGCCGGTTGTCGCGTTGGGAGATTTATTTCGAGCCCGCTGGAAACAATCGTTTCGCGTGGTTTCCTTATTTTCGGACGGTTCATCCCGGAAGGGCACTATAAAAATTAAGCTAGGAAGCAGATTAGGGGATAAAACCGTGCCGGCTGGTGTTATCAAGATAAGAGAGGGCAATAAACGTGCGGTGGGATAGTTGAAGATCGGCCGACAATTGGACGTTGTGTTCAAGGTTCATCGCTGTGCACAACGGTAGTGATAATCAACGTCTCTTTATTTAGTCTGTTGACAATAGAATTCTGCATTTTGGGAGCAAATATTTGTTAGCCACATTTTTCGGGAACAAAGTCTGATAAGGATATTTAAATCGCATTCGGTAACCTTGGCAAACAAAAGTCTCGTGCTTGTTTGTCTCACCGCATTGCCTTATACGTTTTTGTGGTGCCATTTTAAAAACAAATACAACGCTCCCTCCCGGCGCTTAATTGTGCCGCAAATTTCTTTGCGCGCAAACAAGTCCATGGCTAATTTTCTCGATGACCCTTACCGATAGGCGGCACGGCACACGGTCGAGTCAACAGAGCGAACCCACCCGACCGTCGGGAGACATTAATTTGCCTCAATTAATTTGGTGTGCACCGACCACCACCACCAGGCGGGCGATTACGTCATCCGTTTTGCAAGGAATTTGCCGCACATGACACATTAAAACGGGTGCACGAGACAAACAACCGGGCCCGCCGCTTATGATCGGCAGCATGATCATCTGCGGTGCGGTGAGATCGAACGAGCTGGAGCCGGTTTCGGACGGAACGATGTTTGATTGAGGTTCGTTCAGTATTTGCTTGCGAGCATAGACTGAGAGCGTGCGTTGAATTTACGTCGCAAAGTGTGCGCGTATCCTTTGCGGCAAGTAGTAGCAGCACCTTGAACTACAAAACTACTGGGCCCGCGAGTTGTTTTTCAGCGTCTACGTTGTTGGGTTTTCTCTCTCTCTCCTCTCATCATTGGGTGCTAGATCATAAATAATAAATTGCCCTTTTTTATCAGAACGGTCCCGGTTCGCACGCGACGCGCTGGCGCATTCTTCTTCGGGGCTGACCGCAATAAGTCACAATTTTGTATGAGCAGCAATCGCCGCGGCGGAGATGGGACCTCAATTGATTGATAGATCTTGACGGTTTATCGCATGACTACTAATTACGGTGCTGACCTTACGGTGAGTCGTAAAAAACACTTCGTACGGAGGACGATTAAAAAAGGGTTCGTTTTTAAGCCCAGGTATCAAATAGACACAGAGATGAATTGTCGAACTCTATAAAGCGGCTTGGAAAGAGAAAAGAGGGTATAAAACTCGCTATATACGAAATTGTACATTTTGAAGATTTTCTATGCTTGCACTCTAGTAGTTATGCACAAACTTTTCCTCTGCCAATTACGATTCTCATATGTATGCAGAAGCATGCTAAAGTCGCTAAATTAGAAGTGAAAGACGCATCAGGGTATGAAATTAAACTTGACTTCCTAGTTTTGGTTGGCATACCGTACCGTTTGTCTGTGTGCATAGTAAAAATATGTAACTGAAGAAAATGGCAGCGATATTTTTGACTTTTTTTAAGAGCCCCATAATGAAACGCAAAAATAAGAAATAAAACGATAACTTTCAAGATCGTCGTCAAGAAAAAAAATTCAATTACGAAAATGAACATTATAAAAAAAATCGAAGTTACATTACCCGCCAAGAGATGGCGCCACTCGACCATGGTGCGCAATTTGGCTGAAAGGTTTTGACAGATTAAGCAACATAGTATGGCTGAAAGGTAGGGTTTTTAACATTGTTATGCTTTCTTTATACTTTGTACGGGTTCTATTCAAATTTGCTATGTTTAATTATAAATGTTAGCACAAAAACTGAGTAGTTTAAGGTAAAAACTTCGATTAGATGTTGCGATTCAATGGTATTAATTGTTTTCAAAGGCAATAGTAAATATTATCCTTATTAGCTACTTAACGATCAACTTTTTCATCTATATCGATTGCAACGGAAAATAATCTACACCACTCACACCACTTCTTCGAAATAAGCAATAAAAATCGCCAATAAAAAAATTGCCGTTCGATCTTAATCAATATGTACGCGCACCGAAAATTAATCCAAAATATTCCACCGCTAATGAAGCGTGTAATCGAATTCGTTCCCTCATCCAATACAATCAAACTTCCTCCTAATGCAGAGCAGCGCCGACCGGTCGGGGGGACGACCGGAGAGCTTAACGACTTTGCGTTCGCAGCGAAACGGTGGACGCTAAGTGGAAATGTCACATATCGCATAAATTAAAGCATTGCCGGCGCCTACTCCCTTCACGCGCCCCCAGCGGACTTGTGCCCCCACTAGGCAGGGTTCGTTGGTGGAGTGGAAATGGAACGGATAGAAAATACAACCACACACACACACACACACACAGTTGGATGACGAGTGACGGCGGCGGGACGGCGAGAAATGCATCGGAGTGGGCCATGCACATCATCATCGCTCCAAGCCACAACACAGTGATAAGGAGATTGTTGAATGGTGGAACAAAGGGACGGAGGGGGAAGGGGGACCGAGAACGTGAGGAGCGAGGAATTCGGCGACGGCGACGCGAATGCATCGTAACGCACGTGATAACTCATAATGGCTTGATGGATGGATGGAATGATTGGTCACATCGCTCGGAACAACTATCAGCAATTGCAATGGCTACTTAGCAAACGGAAAGTGGATTGATAAGTTTGTTAAAGGTTTCTTGCAGAGCTGTTCGGCGTTTCTTTGTTTCAATAAAAAAAGGCCACCGTTTTTAGCTCAAATGACAATCTGCTTAAAAGCATATAGAAAATATTTGAAAATTATTAAAAGACTAATATCGATAGGTAAGATGTAAAAGACAGTCGCACTTGCTGGTAATTGATAGCAAGCGCTCGGTCGGCAAACGATCGTTGTCATTAGGAGAGTCGGGCTTCAGCTTCAGTCAGCTTCGAACAGGGGGAAATATTTTATGCATTTTTTTTATTACATTTTATCACATTTCACAACTATGTCCAAGTTATTATCACACCGAGGCTTTAAATGTTCTTATTTTTACGATCCGTTTAAAGCGATTAACATCACAAATTAGCAAATTTTCAGTTACTTCAATGACTTTTGTATTTGTTATGAGTGTTGAACCATCGATAACTATGCATGATTTGAAAGGTAATGATTATTATTATTATTATTATTATTATTATTAAATATTATTTTGTATACCTAACGGTTACACAAAAATACTTAATATCTAAGCGCTTAAAACTAACCTGACCAAAGGCAGCTAGACAGGAGGGGATCAAGGAGGCGATCGCAAACTTGATCGGAAATATGGAAGAGAGAGTAATGTTTGTAGTATTATGGTAAAAACAAATTGAAACCAAAACGTGTGACCAAAAAATACTAAAAATCTGACTACGCAAAATTCGTAATCGTAAATCTGCATATAAAGGGTCATAATAAGATTGAAAAAATCTCCCAAAAATATTTCACCGATCATTGAGGACATTTAAAACTTTACGATTTTTTTTAATGAATTTTAAAACCATTATTTGAATCGAAAAGAACTGATTTTTGCATTTGGTCGTTTACTTATGATACATGGAGCAAGTTTGTTCATGATATGGTAATAGTAAAAGCATTCGATTTTGTTGTGAAAATCGTAACAAGACGTTTTCTTTTATTAACTACTGTTTTGTGTAACATCACTTTCTAGATGAAAGTCTCTTCAAGTTTTCGTATTAGTCTCAACAACAATATAGTCATATAGAATTGTTGCGGAATGTAGTTATAAAACTCATTGTTTTATAAGAAGGCCGTGAACGAATAAGTAGTAAATAAGTAAAGTAGAATAATATAAGTATACAGTTTTAAGTTGCCCGAAGAAACATTGGTACCGTAGAACAGATAAAAGATAATCAATTTAAAAAAGCATAAAGTTTATGGTTGATTGTTTGCTGCTATTTAAAGATTACCAAGACCCAAACATTACATAAAAGTGGTTGTAATCGCTTCCATTGCACTCTCCACATCGTACGTCCGAACATTCCAATGAGGTGCATCGCAAATTAACATTCCGACAGCATTTTTCCCGTCACCGATCAATCCATCTTGCATCCAGTCGGCTGGTTACCCAACAGGGCCGCTGCAACGCTTTTATCGCCAACTCCACCGCCAAACACGGCCATGGGTCCCCGTTGGGCGTATCGTAGCGTTTCGGGTTGAATGACAACATTATCGCACGCCCCCGAACGGTCGTCCGTGACCGTCAATTTCTCGGCCCATGGCCAACGGTGGTGACCGTCGGCACGATTCGATGCGCTTTTCGCTTTCGAAAACTCCCCAGGCGACCAGCCACCCACCCACCCACGGAGCACATGCTGAACAAATTGGACAATTCACACCACACCATAGCAGTGAACAGAGGAGGAGAAGGAGAAAAAAATCACAACAACAGCCCTGTCCGGGTGTGGGTGATAGAAAAGGCATTTTTATCGTAAACATATTTCGTCGAAATATAAGCGACCACAAAAAAAAAACCCAACCTCCAGAACTCTACAAGCGCTGCGATGACGAACGCCATGCGGAAGCAAACAACAACCGCTCCCTCTTTGCGTTTGCTGCCGACGATAATGATGGCAGCTTAGCTATTGGCTTTCGAGAGCTTTTAGCGACGTTTTTTGCTTTGTTATCGGCACTATCTCGGGTGTTTATTTGCCTGCTGAATTTGAACGTGAAATCATGGCGTGGCGTGTGGCGAAACAAACACGTGAGCCGAGGGAATAGTCTAACCGTGACGGTGAACAGCGCCTCTCAAACAACTTTATTGTCGCCCTGTGGGGATACAGTTATTCACATTTTGACGAACAATACCGGCGCGTACGGATCGTACGCACGTGGTTCAATTCACATGCACCAAATTGCCGCGGATGTGAATCATTTAATGCGCCCTTTTTTCATCGATAACGTAAGATGTTATGCAACTTGTTTTGTGCCAGGTTCTTACGTGTGGATGTGGGAATATTACAAATATTACAATTTTAATATTCTGCTCTAGAAACCTATTCACTTTCCACATGGAACATCCAAAGTACATATTTTGAAGAACCAATGCAATAGAGGAAGTAACTGTCCTGTAGCATTCAAGCCATTTTTGTCATGGTGTAGATTAAAAAAATGTAAAATAGTTTAAAAGAAAATCGACCAATCGCTGAAAAACTGCTTCAGCTTAGTTAATGTTGAACAGCAAAGCATGATTCATTTGATGTATTTTAATAAATTAAAAGGTAACACTATTGTTCTGCACAACCGAGCCGTACCGGGATAAGGCGAGTCAGTGTGAAGTAATGCCTCGCCTAGTAAAATGTACCGTAGTATAAAAATCAACAACTATTGTTCTGCAACAATTGCAATTAACAATTATGATGCGAAATTGTCCGACAGAATCGATCTTAAATGCGGGTATAAATCGGTACTGAGCGAAACAGCGTTTATCAAGAACTCTCTATGGTGAAACAGCTTATGTTGTTGTTTTAATGGTTTTGAGAGGCTTTAAGCCATTTGGCTTCTTTCGCCTCTAAGTGAAAAAGCTTAGCTCGTTATTAGAATAACGAGAAGTATTATATACCATAAAAAGGGTATTTCCTAAGCCTATGTTCTAATTTTGATGTAATATGATTCAAGATCCAGACTCCACGATTCTAGGAAGAATATCATTCTAAGTAGAATATCAACGAGGCATGACGGAGAATTGTGTTAAACTTGGGGATCATATTCTTTCTCTTTCTGATGTCCAATACTCCACGTTCTCTTGTCAAGTAGAGGGTAATTTCGTATAAAAATCTTGCCACACACTTTAACTCACACACTGTAACCGGTAAATCCAAAATAAGCATATTTTTCAGCTGTCAACTACAAAAAACGAGCCATTAAACCAGATCGTTTCCCCCGCTTAATTTGACATCTTTCTAGTTCATCGGTCGTTTCAACCATCTCAAAACTCTTCGCGAGTGATCCTCTGATGTGAAATGCGAAATTTAAGCATTGAATGTTGCTAGAACCATTATTCCACAAACTTTTCAACCATTTTTCAATCACCATGGGATCATCTCTTTTTAAACACCGTCAGATGAACACTGTTTTCCGTTTCAACTTTGAGTTTAAGTGCTCTATTTCACTTTTGACGGTTCTAAAGGGATTTAGCTATTGAAATTTTCTTCTGGGTCCAACTAGTTTGTTTACTATTATATTTCACAAAACTCTGCTTCATTTGTACTGAACCGGTATTCTAGATTATTCTGTTACGGCGCGTCTAGACGACCACTTTGGAGCTCCAATGATCCAACGAGGTGATCCATCCATTATAAAGAAATGATTTTAAGTTTTAACACTAAAAAATCAAAAGGATGTAATAATGTTCATCCCAATCTAAGAGTAGAAGGCACCCTTTAAGATTCACCTTGACAAACATTCTAAGCAACGAAATCATCGAAGCAACCTCGATTGAAATGAACCATTCCGACACATCGGTATCATGACTCAACCAATTGGCCACAATTTGCATCACTTCATCACTTCGTTGCCGTCCGTCAAACCGTATTTCGGAAAGGTCAGTTTAAAAGGCGCAACAACGCGCCAGCATCAATAAAATTATTGCGCAAGGTCAGAGAAGCCTTCCCTGCGGTTCGGTGCGTGCGTTCCATTGCGCCGTCGCAGTACAAGCGAACGTGGTGGTTATGCTCTCGAGACCATCTCGAAGGGGTAGGTACGGTTCATTAACTGCGAATCAATTGTCTAGGCAAGTGTCTACGGCGCAAGAGCCGGCCGACGTGCACACGTCAACCCTTCACCGGCTCCCCCGGCCGCGGGCGACTCCGATTCCCAATTGGTCACGCGCGTCGATCAATTGATCTGTTAGTGACGACCAATTGACAGTAAATTGCTTTAGGCTGAAAATGTAAACACAGCAACACCGCTCGGTGTCACCGAGCGCCAACCATTTTGCTTCCCGTGTGTCTGTGTCTGTGTGTTCAATGAATTTGCTCTCAGTTAGTGCTGAAAAGGAAGGAATTACGGTCTGGCGTATCGGTACCGCGGCATCGATTAAAATCAATGAACCAGCAATAAAGCTCAATCTGCACATCACGTTGCCGGCGCGGAATGGTTGCCCTGGGCGGTGGGCAGACGGCTTTAGAACGCGCACCACCCCCTCCGGGGCAGTTCCGAGCGCTCCAAATTAACGCTGACTCGATTGTGCGGATCGGTTGCAGCCCGACACAACTGACGACGGGTGGAAGAGTCCGTTGCACCACGAGCGATCGCACACTGCATAGTGGTCACGTGAGTAAGCTTGCCGCCGGACACTGGGACGGGGGTTGCTTTCGGGCGATCGACAAATTGACTCATCAACTCTGGGCTCCGTGCCAGCAGAAGAAGAAATGGAGCGGACAAATTAAATGTTTAGCCACGTGGCAGAACAATTTCCGCCTGTATAAACATAAACCGATCGCGAATGCGAAACACGCTCTCGTACGCTCGTACGTCCATTATATACAAATTCGATGTTTTTTCTTTATTTATTATGCAAATTGTCGATCGATTTGTGGGCAATTTTGTCCCGATTGCGATTCTTCGATAATAAAAATAATCCATTTCCAACATCAATTTAAAATATATACACACACAGCACACGCGACAATCGAATGCGTGTGCCGAAGCGTGGCGTCAAGTTTGGACGATCACGCTTTTGGCCAACATTCGGAGCACGCGTTTGCGCATTTGATTGCGCGGTTGCACGGTGGAGAATGGGAGGGACAAAATGTCAGTGTTCGTATATGTTTTTAATCTACTTTTTCATACTGTTATCCTGTTTGGAGAACGACATGTAATGCTATTAGTTATTATTAATTTCGTCTTATTTATGTTTCTCGCTCATCATAATACAGAACAAAAATACATAAGCTAGAAAAAAAACTTATATAAGTGTACAAAACAATCGAATTTGAAAACTCGTACATATGAGCGTAAGCAGTGGTTCCATTCGAAAACATACATTTAAAATAAGCGACTGAAATTTTCGTTAGTTGCTCTCGGGTGGAATTACTGGAGAGTGTCAATTACTTAATACATAAGAAAAAAAAAGATTTATGTATTTTATACATACTGAACATTGTTGTAGTACCGACTATGTTATCCTGGCTGCAACTAGCGATCTTTATTGTTGTTACAATTTAGAATTCATGTGCAATTTTTCTTAAAACGTTTTCAAATACAAATTTTAAATGTTAAATTTGTTATTTTTATGCTAACTCAACTAGCTTTAGGGGCTGTTTAAATTGGATAGAAATCATGCCAGTCATGGTTTTGAGCCAAAGATCTATGATGAGATTCCCATGCACTAGTCCTAGTCTAGTCTACCAGACTAGTCCTAAGCTTTTTCCTGAGCAAATGTGTTAATATTTATTCATTATAAAAACATTTTAATGACAAATCTAAAGTAGGACAAAAAATGTAATAAATTGCTAGATAGCAAACAAATCAAATAGCTCATCAAAAATTGGTTATAAATATATTTTAGTAAATGGTTCATTTTTTTAAACATCACTTGCATATGCCATGCCACATCGCAAGCAATTATCAACCATTGTTGTTCTATTACCCTCAAATTTCAACCACCGATATTTGTTCTCACCATTCCCACAGTTCGTGCAGTAGCAGGTTGCTGCGATCGATTTCAATTCTCCCCCCGCTCGCCAAATGCCGCTTGCCATAAAATCAAAGAAACAAAACGCGCGCCGTCGACGGTGATCGATGGATGATTTTTTTTTTCAAATGTTTGTAGCAAACTGTTTTTTATGCGCATCGAAGCAGGCGTGAGCGAGCGGACGCGTGGTGTTTGGCCCGGTTTGACGTGTGCCCGATCCGGAATTCCATTACAGGTGGCGACGCCTTAGTAACGAACCGGGGTTTGCGGAGGCTTTGCGTCGGTCGGCAAACCTTCCTTCACGCCCAGTTTCAGTGAGGTCTCGATTGCGGAGCTCCACGGACATGACAGCTGATGTGTTTTCAACGGCTTCTGAATGTGTTAGCATGCCGTGGAAGTAGATCATGCGAGCGTTCGATTTGATCTAGT
The DNA here is from genome assembly GCA_000349145.1 of Anopheles dirus. Lineage (NCBI taxonomy): Eukaryota > Metazoa > Arthropoda > Insecta > Diptera > Culicidae > Anopheles > Anopheles dirus. Next base: position 559,567 of record KB672602.1, on the reverse strand, counting down.
AGGCTGTTTCCAGCGCTGTTGGGTTGTCGTCCGACTTCATGGTTTCTCATTTCGTAATTACTTCTTAACCTCAAACGAATCGAACGAGAATATTATTCAAATTTAAGCTATACGATACGATTTGCGCGCACGACACGGGTGAGGAAATATGAGATCACATCTCCACCTTCCCACAGCGGGTCTTTCGATGCCTGGCCTGCCTGGATTTGAGCGAACGCCAAATGCAACGTGCTGGAACACATGCTGACATCAATTAAAGCACTTGCCTGCCTGCCTGCATGCGTCATATGGGGTGTCTCTTTTTCGGCAGGATCTATATCATCGCTTTGCCTGGACAGGCAGGTTTCGCGGTAGTTTAAATTATTGCACATATCCGGCTTAAGCGGCATTGACAGTTTCGCCACGGATTAGGCAAATGTTGCACGGTCGAATGCAAATTCTACTCCTGCTGTGTTAGGTTTGAAACTGTTTGAAACGAGAGTTGGTGAATTTTTCAAAAAAAAGTAAGTGGACGTGAGATTAGGTTTTGTCGCCACATACAGACATCTCTTTTATTATAGAGAAGACATGAGTTGTGCTTTTCCAACTTTTGTGCGCTAAGATGCAGAACAGTTCGCTCGATACTTCCAAACACATTCCTTCAACCGAAACTCGTTGGGATGATCACTTGGTTCTTCAAGATTCTAGTGCTGGTTCTGTCAACAATGCCTCCGTAATTTAAATTATTCCGTGTACACAAGCGAGCGAATCAGCAATAGCGTCCACCACCAAAACCTTCCGTGTGCCATCCCCCCAAGATAACCTGTTACGCAAGCTCCAACCCTCTTGAGAAGAGGTCGTGTTTTATTTGCGTATTTTGGGTTGTTTTTCGTGCGCTGAAAATATCGCGCTGCATTTGTGATTGGGGCGGGTATCAGGGCACCAGACTCCGTGAGCTCATCGCTGCACAAAGCGTCGTGCCCGCGCAGAGAGTCAGATGTATGTCTACCTTTTCGGCATGCGATAGGGTACGCGTCCGGACCCGATAGTGATTTAATTTATGGCACACACAAGCAAAACAACGCGCCAACAACATCGCGAGATCGGATGCGAACAAGTGGTTCCGTCTTGTGGTGGTGGTGGTCGTCGGTGGGAGTTTGAGTTTTGTGGTTGCATATGAACTAGCCGCCTGTAACTGGTATCAGATCGGGCGATCGCTCAGTTGGAGCACGCTTTGAAGCCAATCCGTGCGCCGTCCGCAGACAAGCGATTAGACGAGGAAGCGAACTGCAAACACGTGATTGTGAGACAAGAGACGGCTGGGCGAATGTGTTCTAACACAAAGCTAGTTTGGCTCGTGATGAGGAAGTTCTTGACCCTTGTCGGTACCGTGAAGATAGAGCGAATGGAAAAATGTAAATTGTGGAAGGAATCGAAAAATAGAATCGGAGAAACAGACAGAGGAATGAAGAGACATAAAGACTCCACTGATGTCTTTGTGACGACAAGGCCGTCCTTAGCAACAGAGCATCATAAAGCAAGATTTTAACGACGGAACATTCGTCATATCACTCGTTGCGTGAGTCATTTGGTGAGGCAAGGTCGAATTTATCCGTTTTTTGGGAATGCAAAGTTATGATCTCCGCATGAGTTCTGAAAGAATTTGAATAATTCCAAATGGAACAACACTATTTAAAGAACATTACGTTAACCGTTCGTGCATATTTTTTAGTGTTTGAGCAAAAATTGTGTAGCAATGCGAAGAGTTTTAGTTCTATCATAAGCCTTTTCACACACGTTTAAAGGAAATCATTTTAAGAACCCATACAACAGAGTTTTGCCGATCAGCCCACTGTCCGAACAGTTTATACAATTTTAAAATTTTAAAGTTTGAATCAGAAGATCACAATTCGGTTCTCGGAAAATGAGCTATGCAGAAATGACTGCGTTTACCTTTGGGTAAAAAGATAAGATAAACTCCAGACAGTGCTGCAATAGATCTGCATACGTCGTTCAGCTAACTTAGAAGAAGAAGCATGACGTTACTATTGTGATAACAACGTTTATTGCGTACTGTTTGAAGTCTTGAGCAACATTGAACTCTAGACTTTCCAGTAACTATCTTAGCTTAGTCATAATAGTGGAAGAATGCTCTCATCTATCTGCATCCACTGGAATGTATGAGCAATTTTCGACTTATCTTTCCCCAAGATGGGTGATCGTGATTCATACATGTATTGCGAGCAGAACTATTGTATGAGTTGTGCGTTATTTCTTGGTTTTCTCCATTCAAAATTTGTACCCTGGTATTTCATCATGTAAAAGTACTTCATCCTGGCGCCATCTTCTTCTGCACATGATTATTAAACAATGAACAAGATAGGGACGATGGGCACAACTAACTGAGATCTCCCTAAGATAGAAAGACTCTCTATAAAATGCACATTTTTGGGCTGACCCTTTTTGCAATATGTTTTTTTTTGTCTATAAAACAGGGAAAGTCTCGCAATGATAGATCACCTAAATCAACACCTCGTGAGCCACTTCATGTGTTGATGACAAGAACCCACGTGCCTGAGGGCGTTGTATTGCTGCTGGGTCCGACCTATCTTGGACTATGCCTGCGTCGTCTGGTCTCCCGCAGGTGTCACCGCTATGGATAGGCTGGAGAGGGTGCAGCGGAAGTTTACCCGTCTCGCCACCAGGCGTTTCCTAAACGACCCCAGCACTGCCTTACCTCCCTATTCTGCGCGGTGTCAGCTGTTGGGACTAGCCAACCTTAAGGATCGCCATAGTCATGCTCGCATTCTGTTCATCGCCAACATCCTTCACTCCAACATCGACTCCACTAACCTGTTGGAGGCTATTTCTTTGTATGTGTGCGCCCTCCTCTTCTCATTCCTCTAAGCCGTACACGTTTTTCCCAAAATAGTCCCTGGTTGCGTGCGATGTCTGTCTTCAACGCCGTGGGTGACTTGTTCGACCACAACATTTCTTTCGCCTGTTTCCGTTCTCGTCTCTTGTCCAGCTCATCCTAATGTCGTGTATATTATCCCCTTACTCCCGTTTGTATCTATCACTCCTCCATTACTGTTTTCCTTTCTCTTCACGTTGTGCCCTTGTGTGTTAATTTTTAAGATGACTTTGTACAGCCCTCGTGGCGAACAATTTTAATAATAAGCAGGTGTTTTAAGCGTACACGGGCGATGCCCTTGCAGTACAACCTAACAAGTTCCATGGAGTTGTATTATACATATTCAAATATCGGATGGTTTATGCGCAGAAGTATGAACTATTCTATCCCCTCTAGCAAGGAATATCTCTCCAGGTAGAAGTCTAGCAAGCCAAGAGACGGCAGGCATGATCGCATAGGCCGCGACTTCAAAGAAGAAGAACGTGCTTACCAAAAAAAAAAAAAGAAGTTCTCTGCATCCAGAACGCCACACCGTCCGGCAATTGCGGTCAGCAGCGGAATAGTTTTGCATGGTAAACAAAATATTCGTCGGCGGTCCAGAAAGCGACGCAAATCACAAACACACAAGCATCGGCGGCATGAGAAAGACGGCAACAAGACCCGGCAACACGTGACGATGCAAAACCGGATTAACGTGCAGCCGGCCTCCAGGGACAGTCGAAAAGAACGCCGGCACGGAAACCCGGCGTACTTGGCGTCTTTGGCCGTGGCACTCGTTCGTTTGTTTACATCGCATCTTCGACTGGTGTTGGTGCATGCTTCGAGTGCATGCTAATCTTGTAATCATCCGTCGGTTCCGTTTTCGTGCCGGTGCCGGCATGCAGACACCTTTAAAGGCGAAGCAAGTGAAACGGTTCGCTTTGTGCGAGTGTGTGTGTGTGAGGTCGAAAAGGGCCTTTCCCGGGTGTTTTTTTCTTCTTCTTCTATCTCACCCCTCATTGTGCTGCGTTTTTCTTTTCTAGCCGGCGAAGCGGGTCCGAAAAACGATGCAAAAGAAGCTTTCACCCCGGGCACCATAGCCACCAGGGGCCACCAGATAAACAAACATTCGGCGCCGGGTCCGTTGAGGTCAATCGGGGTTTAACCGGAGGCCTTTCTTTCGTTTTGTTTGGCCCGCTCGCCCGCTCTTCACAATGCCCTCGAATGAACCCACCACCACCCGGGTTTCGGTGGTCGGGCCGAAAGTGGGCGAAAGTTTCAAATGCAATTTTCACTCACCCTGCAGCGGCATGCTTCACGTGTTGGGATGAGTGTTTGGCGAAAGAAAAACGAACCAACAGAAGACGAAGCAAAAAACGTAAACAATACCCAACACTTTTCAATTTCTACACCCTCCCGGCGGTGGGGGCCGAAATAGAGAAAACATGTCGATGCGCACGTTGCGTTGAGACAGTTGGTAGCATAATTGTATGAGCCGTTATTTCAGAGAACTTTGAAACAAAACGAAACGTTTTTCCTATAAAATAATGGCGTATTTTATAGGGAATGTATACCCTCTCGTCTCATAAATTATTAAAGGTTATTAACTCATTGGTTAGTTTTAGAACTTAACGCTGCATCATATCACATATATGACAATTTATGTTCTACTAGAACAAATGACAAAATTGCATAAATAAATTGTACAAAAAAACATAAGACATAAAAAAACGTTAAATATATGCCTATAACATTCAAGGCCATTTAACTCTGGCAGTATTTCAAACGAATTTTAAAACGACTGTTTTTCTCTGGACAAAAGTTTGCGTGAGTGGTCTTACCAACAAATTGTTATTAAAATGCGTAAAAAACATAACAAGACGTGTTTTTTTATATATCACAAACTAGTAGAATATCACCTTAATCTATTTCTTCAAATGTTCGTTCCATTATCTACTGCAAGGTCTATTAAAGAGAAGGTCGAATATTAGCGGATTTGACCAAAATTCTTCTTCTAGTATTTTGACATAACAGGGGGCGACGCTTAGTAGGTGGTATAAACACTTACAGGACTGAAACAGTCTCTTGGTCACGCGAATAAGAGGTTTTAGTTTGTGTAAATGGTGTTAAAATTAGCAGAAAATGATTAGAAACAGATTTGCACCATTATTTTGCAGCAAAAACTGATTTAAAGAGATTAATTCTTTCATTTAATATCGCCATTTCGAAAACCCAAAAACGGTCATTTTTCAAAATCGCCCCCAGAAATGTCAAATGAACCACCTTCTTCAGTTTCTTTTCGAATGTCAAAATGCTCTACATTCTACCACCTGGTCTATTAAAGTAGCCTTGATCTACTGTCATGAATGTTAAACACAGTATGCCATGAGAGTTGGTGGTTGCTGAGAGATACTTGCAGCGAGTTCAATCACTGTGTGTGAATCATCGACATGTTGCTTGAAAAAATATCGTTTCTTTCTGTTTTCAACTCCCAACTGAACTAGTCTTGTCTTCGTATCAGTGTGTAACACTCAATACATAAAACAGGTGGTCAAACAGTTATGTTACGCACTGTAGAGAGAAGGTGTGGGCATCGTGCTTTGCTTTCCCTCCCCTGGAAATCACACCTCAAAACCGATATCGGCACGCGAATCGCCATCTTTTCGCTATCACTGAAAACTTTTTTCTAAGTGTGTGTGCGTGTTTATGTTTGGCTCGATTTCATACGCCCCTTTAAATTGCCTAAAACACTACTGCCCGGCAAAAAAACCCAGCATCGCGATCGAACCGAGCTTATCGCATACTTTTCTTTCGCAATGCCGCAAGTAAAGTCAGCGCAAATAAAACGGTGATAAAACCCGAGCAACTGCTTCGCCTCGGTACTGACTCATTTAACTAGTTCTGCATTCTTTTTTTTAACGCCCAACGCATTGTTACGCGCGACAGTAGGCGGTCGATTGCGTGCAGTTTATTTTCGATACGGTTTCGGCACCAAAAGAAGCATCTCCCGCCCAGGTTCCGCACTGCAGCCAATCTGCAGGCGCACGTGCAGATCGAGAGCGCTCGCGCGATCAGGTTTCGCGTGTCGAATTTCGCTCGGAACGGTAGCATCGGCCCGCGAGCCAGTATAACAACACTTCGCACACATTAGAACACACTCGCCCGAATTGGGCGAAGGAGAAGCGGCTCGCCCGGGATCCGGTTTGTACGCACGCGAACGCATCATTAAACATAGGAAATACACGCACACACCAGCACACACGCACACACACACACTCGCAACGATCTGCACAACCTGCGAAATCAAATCCGCCGCTCCGAACGCACGCGGCGATGGAAAACGCGAAATTTAAACCACGACCACGATCGCCCGTCACGATCAGCTTGGCGTACGAAACACTCAACACACCTCGAACTCAACTCCAGCGGGATTGAACGCGGCGGCAGCAGCAGCAGCAGCAGCACCGAAACGTACGTACACGCGTGCGGCCGGCTCGTTTAGTACTAAGTACTAAAAACACTTGGGGTGGTAAAAAACTATCCGATCGCCGCCACCGTGGTGTGTGCGCGCGCGCCGCTCTGTGCCGTGCGTGCCTGTGTGTCAGCCGAAAGGAATCATCATCGGCGCATAATGTCGGTGTGTGTATGTGTGTGTGTGCGAGTGTGAAGAGGCTCGGCTCTGCTCGGCTGGCTTATGTTATCGGGTTTATGCTAAACATCTTTTAACATACACCATAACGTTGCAATTCATTCAATTCACGTTTTGTAAACTGGTTAATAACTCTATTTTACTCTCTTCCTTTATTCTTGCTTCGTACCACTGATCATGGCCCGTCACCAGAAACCTATCTGTCGGTGTAATTGTTAGCTGAAACTCACGCGCTTACGCCCCGATGCTTGAAATGCACTCCGGGCGCAGTGGTATGTGCGTGGGTAAACCGACAAGTGCGTGACCCAAGAGATGGTGTTAATCAGAGCCATTGTACGTTTTTATTTTTATGGTCGAAAGAATTATGATTTTCACCACATTATGCTCGGTACTGATTCAAGAGGATGAAAATTTTATATTTTCTACACCTTTTGTCAAATCCCTTTTTGTCCCTTTTTGTCAAATTCAACAATTCCAATTCGTTTTTATTTAATTTCTTTCTTCTTCAACATACCATCAAGCTATAAGCATTTTTCATATTTTGTCGAGTAATGAGCGGAGCAATGTATGTATCTATCCGGTGTAAGCTTTTTTGACTTTGATTTTATTCAAAGTTATTTGAAAATGACCAGCTTAGAGTAAGTGAGATGATTGATCAGTTGATAGAGCTGATTATTTGGTTGTTTAACAATGTTTCCATCTTAAACTTAGCGATTTAAATTAACAATAATCACATATTTTTGCACTCGGCAGCAGCACAACAAATATTAGTAGACTCCTTGTTATACAATTAAAATTTCGGTGCAACTTATCGGCGAAAACATGTGCAATTAACATAAAAAAATATTTTCTACATGCTTACAGTTTAATTTCAAAGTACCTACCTTATAAGTAGATGACCTAATAAAAGGAAATATGTGTACTAAACCTTGTTCAAAAGTGCGCCAATTGTAGTCCAATTGCAAATGCAAAGCTTCAAAACTTCCTACTAATATTATCAACTGTATATGTAAGTGACAATGTATGGAAAGAGTTTGTCATTACGTCGACAAGATATAGACACAAGATGAAGGACATTTCTTTTAGAAGATCAACAAAGATTCATTTCAAAGTAGGGCTATCGTTTTAGAGGCGTCCTCAGGAATTATGAACATGCTGTCAACTCTCTATAGGTATTGGGAAAGTCATGCCTATTTCAGTGTACAATTTGCATAAACCCATACGTTGTGAAGTCGATGATTGAATGATCTCTTGAAAATTACAGTGAAAGTAGAATCGGTTTTTTTTAATGATTCTGTACGTATGGATATAAAAATGGCATGTCAAAAACATTCGAAATTTGCATTGATTTCCAAAATCTGTTTGCTCCTCGTCGATACAGAACAAATATCACTTGATTTTTATTAATAACTTTAGATTTATAATGAAAAACACTCCAATGTAAGCTTGTATAAGTGATAGCATGTAAAAATTATATTTGTTTAACATAATATTATAAATATACTATTTTGTGTGAAATAAAACGCCCAACATGATTATGTTAACATTCATTCTGTTGAATATACAGAAATTAGATAGTTAATAAGATAGAAAAAAACACTAGTAGCAGAATGTTTTCCAGACAATAAAGCCATCACTACTACGTAACATTAATTTAATATTCATTATTTGGGCAATAAAATAGTTTACAAAATAATACTCATCAAGTTAAATCAATTATAATTCTTCGTAGGGTGAGACACTGCCATGTCAACCCTCACAGCATCATGCTTTGAATTTCATTTGATGACTTTCCGACACTACCACATGCATACCACCCGACTACCGATGACGATGACTCCAGGAGATGTTCTTTGCTTTCTCTTCCATCTCTTCTCTCTTCGCGGCTCTCAAACCGGCCTTCTATATTTTCTTCTGTTTTGTCATCTTCGTCGTTATGTTGTCCTTCGGCCAGTACTTTTCCTCTGCTTGTTGCTATGTTCCGAGCTGTGCTTGTTGTTGTTTTGACTTCTCTCTCCCTCTCTCTCTCTCTTCTTTTTTTGCAAAGCTATTTTTTGTCGTCTTTGCTTTGTTGCTTTCTTTTGCGATTTATCGTCTCTCTACTTTACCGTCGTCTTCTTGCCATGCCAGAGCGGAAAGCATAAAGCGGCACGATCCCTTGAGCACGACGACGATTTGATGATTTATGACGCTTCTTCGCATCGTTCGGTGGAAACATGATGACGGATGTTTTTTTTTTATTTGCCCAGTTCTGTGTGATGGTTTATGAGCTCATTCGACCGGTTTTGATGAATAGCAGCGATCGATACGTGGTCAGGTGGACAGTTTAGGAAGTGTTTAGGTCGTTTTTTTTTTCGTTGGTTGATCGTTTGTTCGAGGTCTAGGTTGTTTACGACTGGTTTGAGGGGATGTTCTTTAGGGCGAATCGACAATGTTGCCTTGAAGCTTTTGCAGAGGAAAAAAGTAGCGTGTCGCTTGACATATACGGGCTACTACGAACACGGTGGCCGCAATTGAAATGTTTAGAGATCCAAGTGTGCTGTGAGCTCCGGGTATACTGGCTGAAGATGAAAAATCAGTTTTTATTTAACCGCACATTCATGGCACACTGCCTACTGCGCGCCTTGATGCTCAACGATGACTTTTAAAGCGATCGTTCATGATCATACGATCGCTGGGAATTGTCATATCAGCCTTGAACGTTCGAATTTTGCGCCTTGAGATGAAAGATTACTTTTTTCAAATAAAGTTTTCTTTTTATTTATAAATTTATAAATTATCATTTAAAGTTTGAAAATACTTTTCTTTTTTTATGGTTTTTTACTTATTTTATTGATTTCAATCCATGAACTAATCTTGCACAAGCAAGCAAAAGTTTGAATCATATTTCAGATGGCAACATAAATATGTCTTATACAAGAAGCAACGAGTTTTTTTTTCTATTTTTTATATTCTGTGATATTCGTGGAAGAAACAATTAAGTTTATAGTTAAGCGGAAATTTTTCTTACTTTTTTTTGTGGATATTAAGTTGCTAAATATTGATTAAATTAATTCCATTTAATTTATTTGCGTTTGCGAAAATTTAAATAATTATATTTTTTTAAAGAAAAACTTCAATAAATTAAACAATTCAGCACCTATAAACCTAAAAACCTAATAAAATATGTAATTTATGATACCGATGAGGGATTTAATGAATTTTTAAAATTGACAAGTTGTTCAAGTTCTAAAAAAAAAGAAATGAAATTGATTACTTTCGCTATAAATAGGTACTGCTCTCTTTTATGAGGAATGAGGGTTTGGAAAAATAATCAAAAATGCCAAAAAGAAGCGATTTTACATTAAAAGAAACCCCTCACCTCTAATGCATTTTTCATCCCACAACGGAAATATTCCATAAATGTTTCAATGTGTTAATTCCGGTTGAATAAGCTAGACCGATCTGAAACGGCATACAATGCCGGTCCGCCAACACTCTGAACTCCAGATAATTATTAACGAAGTATGTAACTGATCCGGCGCGCTGAAACGTGCCCGGGTGTAAATTTGGCTGTGAATACAAATTCCGAACCTGCTGTGAATTTTAATTTTCGACCAGTGAGTGCATTCATCAATTGCAGCTTATCGCCGGCGGCGTGTTGCGGCATACACAAATATCGCGCGACGTGAGTGAACATATTCCGATGGAAGGCAGAGATAATCGGTGAGAACTTTAAGCCACTGAAATAGAACACGCTTTTACAGCATCTATCGCTCACGTGCTTTGCCAGACCTAGCCAAGTGTAGAGTGAACGGTAAATAATGAAGTAATTAGTGTGTTCCGATTTGTGTTCAGTGCAGCACCGACTGTATGATTTATTGGCATGATGCAATAGGTGTCGTAGTTTATAGTCCCAAAACTATACTTCCAATATATGTGACGAAAGCACAAGGAATAGGAAGACCGCTGGTAAACATCAATTTCCGCTGCGCGCTAATTAGTGACGTAGCGAGTCGCTAATAATCTAAGCAGACGTCCCGCCAGCGAGTTTGATATGATTATTAGTTGGACGCTACGAAAAAAAAACCTAGCCGTTATTGGCGCGCCACACGCTCTTTGCGCATACTTGCGAAACCCGTGCAAAACAATTAGCGCATCGAAAAACTGCACCGACTTGGATGGCAGCGAAATCTCGGCAGATTTGTTTGATCCTAAAATGTGCAAAGCGTGCTGAGATTAGCCGTCGTCGGACACCGATTGCAGCCATTCAGGCGCAAAAGCTGCTCACACTCGAGTGAATGCGTAACCAGTGATGTAGTGAGACGAGGTTTTTTATGGTTTCGATGCCGTAACGTTGTTGTTGTTTTTTGATGTTTCATAGAGGCTTTGAGCCACTGGCTGCTTTCGCCTCTTTACTATGGGAATTGTTTAATTTGGTTAATTAAGTTCGAATCTTTCAGGAATTTTATTAATATACCTTCGTTGTTGTTGTCTGGGGATAGTATGGTGTCGATATGGTTGGAAAGTTGGCAGGATGTTCGGTATGCACTGTATCCATGGCAGTCAGTGAGTTGTTCATAAGGTAGGAGTGGGTGAGGCGGGTGTGTCCTATTCGGAGTCTGGTTAGGATTCTTTGTATACGGGGGATTTATTATCGTTCCAAGAGGATTGGGTTGGGTTTATTGAGCTGGAGGAAGTTATTGCGTTTTTGGGTCCAGTTAATCTGCCAGGATTGATGGATGATGTTTTTTAATCTGTGTAGGAAGTCACTTTTGGAAAGAGTTTGATTGTAAGTAGTTGGCTTAAGTCTATCTTGCTTGGCAAGGTCGTCAGCAAATTCATTACCACGTATACCTGCATGGCCTGAGATCCAGCAAAAGGAAAGGTGTATGTTAATTAGTTTTAGGTTATTAGCAGATGCCGTAACGGTATTTCAGCTTCAGGTGGGTTTCGGTTTTGTTTGATGAGCTTGTATCAGCAAACAAGGAATGGAAGATTAATTTTCATGTTTCAGAAAACAGGTTCCACAGACGAAATCAAGTATGAACGATGAAAGCAAGAAATCTCCCAAAGAGTTTATTATTGCTCGTTGCATTCTACTCCATTCAGGTGGTGTCAGAATCACTCAAAGTATTACGGAATTTTAGACAAAACCCCAATTTTTGCATAAGTAGCAATGTTTTGAGTAAACATGCGATTTGAAGAAATCATCTTCCTTTCCGTCCTTGGCGAAGGATAAAGTATTACCCTAATAATCGTCATCATCAATGGGCATGAAAGAAGGCGTCACCCCTTCCGCGTTTGACACGACCGGATCGAACCCGTTTTTAGCGTCTGTTTGCAAATTTTCGTGCTGGGTTTATTTTAAAACACGATAACCATTCGGTTACGGGCGTGGGCCATCGTCGACGGGCCGAACGCCCGCTCGCATCGATTAGCGCAACGGCCGGTTGGTTGATACCGGTACGGGCAGGATCGCACAGGATACAAGCGAGACAAAGCGTGCATGGAGTTTCTCAAACCGCCGAGGGAACATGTGCGAATTCACCGCAGGAAACACAAAAACCGCGCTCGAAACGCTTGATAGATGAAATTTTAGTGTATTTATTCTTTCATGCTGTCTGTCAGAATACATTGCCGTCCGTGGGTATGTGGTGTATGCGTTTGCTCTCTTCTTTTTTGCTCACTTCGTGTTACTTTTTCCGATCAGTTTTATGTCACGGTGCCAATACTCTCTTCTATATCTCTCTCTCTCTCTCTCTCTCTCTCTCTCTCTCTCTCTCTTATGGTTATCCTGTATCTTTGCTTTGCGACATGAAATGGGACCATTGTCCGCTCACTTTACGCTGAGAAGGAGAGTATTTCGGTTTGGCTGATTCCGTTTTCGCTAAATTAATCATGTATCAAGTATTTTCAAACGCATCGTGAGGAGGTTAATTAGTTAGTGTTATTACATGCAGTATGTTTTGTGTTTGTGTGCTTGTGTCTGTTGGTTTTTACTTCGTTTTTCTTTCTCCGTTGTATTTTCTAAACAATTTTAAACAAAAAAAATTAACAAGCATACACCGGGTTAATGACGAATCTAACTGACACTGTTTTCGCGCGTCCTTGCGCACCCTGGCCACTGATCACTTTCAATTTTGACGTGCCCTGCGCAATGCCTTCTGCCTTCTGGCTGGCTGTTTACCTCTCTCGCTGTGTGCACGCTTCTATCCGCGCCTAATGATTAGTACAAGCTTCTCACGTTGTTTAGCATTCGGTTGCTAAACGCCTGACTGTCTACCGCGACCTGTCCGCGTTGGGTGGCAATATATGAAGCACATGAACAGCACGTTCTCCAACCGGACACACCGGGCACCGGTCTCAGCAGCTGGAAATCCTCTCCTTCCTCTCCACACCCTCGATCCGTGATGATGGTGACGTAGCTTTAAGTGTTCGTTCGTGTATATGTATGACTTGTATGAAACGTACGACATAGTAATAATGAGCGCTGCCTTGAAACGTAATATATCTAAAACATTGGAATATCATTCGTTCAGCCTTTTGAGAAAATTTTCACGCGTTTGATATCGCTAGAATATCGTAATCTGTTTTTGTTTTGCTGCATATGCCTACTTTGGGTGAGAAAATGACAGAATAGATGAGAGATAGGGACGAATGTAGAATGAATTAAATGAGAATGAGACAGTGATGTAGCGAAATTTGATGAGATGAGATTGATATTCGAATGAATAAGGAAAATACTGCATCAGCTTGCAATTTAAAACGAAATAATATCAAATTGCGCAAACAAAAAGATGGAGAAACAATACATCCCCAACGTCACGAATAAGTTAAAAGTAACGTAAAACAACAAGATCACTGGAAAGAAACCAAAAGTAAAGATACTTTTCCGTAACAACAATAAATAAAAAAGAGAGTAAAAAGAGGAGTGAAAGGAACGATCTAAAACAATACGTTTTGTTTGGTTCACCCAAAGCAGCCAAATTTGATTAGTGTTTTGCAATTAATTCAATCTTTCGCGAATCTAGAACCATTCCTTAGCTTTGCTGATCGACTACCTTTCGTTCTCTCTCGTCCTTATGTTTTGCGTCAATGCCTTTTCCCTTCACGTTACACCCTTGCTGTTCCCGTCTAATGGCTAGAAATAGTGTTAGATTCATGTTTGTTTCTGTTCCTTCCTATACCTCTTATAGCATAAATACAGTACAACAGGGGTGGTTCCCAATGTTTTTTCTTCTTCTTTTGCTAGACACAAGCAGCAAGCGGGTGGTGGTAGATGCACTGGGGACGAAGGAGCAAAAGCGAACTTATCGGGGCAGAGGTTAGTCTTTGCGTTTTGTCTTTTTTTTTGTTGGCGCCGCTTCTGTTGCTGCTGATGCTGCATCTCCTTAAAAGTGGTACTGGGGCAGCAACGAGCGCGCGCGCACGCAAACCTTAGTTTCTTTATCCGTTAGATACTATATAATACACAAATATAACGTACACCAGTGACTTGAGCCCGAAGCGTCGAAGAAAAGCAAACCGTGTGGCGTGCGTTTTCCACGCGCACACCGTGCCTCTCTCTCTCTCTCGTGCCTAAACAACCCATAAACGAAAATCGAACTAAATTGTAACGCAACGGAGGAAATGCCAATCGTGTTGTAGCGTTAGGGGGTTGGTTTGTTTTCTCTACACGAATGTGCACAAATACACACGGGGAGGGGCGGGGGATAAACGTATAAACAAACGAAAGAAAACGAAAGAAAAAACAAAACAAATCGACTACAGATAATTTAACAGCCGCGCGCGCACGGTTCATTGGGCACCGGGCCGATCCTTCAAGGTTCGCTTGTAACGATCGCCTAGATCGGGGGCAGCGCCCACAGGGTGGCCGTCTTGTCTGCCGAGGTGGAGAGAAACGAGAAATCGACCGGATGCCAGCGGCCCGATATCACCTTGTCCGTGTGCTGGGCGACGACCACCGACGGTAATGGCATCGTGAGATCGCCTTGCAGATCGGTCAGGACGAGCTTGTTGTCGTAACCGGCGGTCAGCAGGTAGTACGCGGAGGGCGAAAATCGGATCGATCTAATCGAGAGGCGGAGAGAAGAGATGAATAAAAACGGAGCGTTAGTTCAGGTTGGATTTCGTCGTTGCTGACCTTTAGCTGTGAAGTAACGCTTTCGTAACGCTTTGGTAACGCTTGGTCTAGCCGGAGGTAGCCTTCGTGCATGGCCACAGAACCGGTCGCTCTTTTTTTAATTTGACGAAGGTGTCTTTCGAAAAAGAAATCGTATCATCAACATTTTACACTTCCAGCTACTTTTAGAATGAATTTTGTTGCAAATCTACGAATTTTGTTGTCCCAGTTTTGGGCTGTTAATTCATGTTCGTTTTTCATTCTATTTGTCTAAGTTTGTCTTGAAGAGACAGATGCAGTATTCTACTATTCGTGCTTGTACCAAACACAAAAGACGAATTTGAAATGTTTTTGCCAATTTTTACAAACACTTTTCACATTTTTTAAGCATATACAATATTACTTGTATATGATATGATGACTTATAAAACCTCGTTTTTTAGATAAATAATAGTTTAAAAACTCGTTGAAAAATAAAGGTAGTTTTGAACGATCTTGAATACCGTAAATATATTTATGAACGATATCCGTAACGTCTAATTAGTCACTCCACATGCAGTTTTTAGGATCTGACTACGAATTTTCGTCTATCTCGATTTTAAGCATATTTATCACATGTTTTGGTTTAAATTATTGTTTGTCATTATTCCAGATTTGGTCATGAAGATTTTCATTTGGTACAACTTTGTAGAACACATCACTTTTATCTGTTTTTTCAAGTTTTGTTTTCTTGACAAAACCAAGTGATCCTATAGTTATATTATGGACTGTATAATCTCATAATAATAAAAAAATCTGTAAAAGGATAACATTTGAGGCTCGAATGTATCCTCCAATATACAAAAATTATATGCAATTCTAACAATCACATTCACATATCTGGAGCCTTTAAATCTGACTGGTATAAGAAGAACTCATTAATAACGCAGATAAAGTAGAGTCAATCTAAAGCAACTACTAAACACCTACCTGACGTCGGCGGAATGAGGTTTGAAGCACTGGATCGGCCGGTTGCCCCGGATGTCGTACAGCACGCAGGAGCTGTCCTCGTGCCCGGACACCAGCAGCCGCCCGGAAGGATCAACACAAACCGCCGCCACCGGGGAGCCTTGCCGCGAGCCCGGTGACGTGGCGGGGGTAACCATGTTGACGCAGCCGCGCGTGCGCAGATCCCAGAACCGGACCGTTTTATCCTGGCCGGAGAAACAACCAATCATTAAGCAGCTCTTCCAAGTATAGTTGCACCTTGCACTACTCACCTGCGACCCGGACACGAACATCACACCGCCCCAGTTGTAGAGCGACAGGACGTGGCCACCGTGCCCGCTGAGCGCCTGGAACGGGGTGGACGTTTCGCAGTCGGTGACGTAGATCTTGCAGTCGCCCGCACCGCCACTGATCAGCAGGCTCGACTTGTTCGAGCTGTCCTCCAGGAAGCACAGGTCGCGCACCGTACCGTCGTGCATGGTCAGCTCCATCTCCTGACCCTCGAGCTGCTTCTGGGACTCGTTGAAGCGCATCAGCTTCACGGTTTTGTCGTTCGAGCCGGTCGCGATGAGATCGCCGGCCGGCGACCACGCCATACAGTAGATCGAGCCCTTGTGGTGCTTCGTGCGCTTGAACAGCACGGTCGGCTGGTACGTGCTGTGGTCCTCCCTGCAATAACCGGGTAGCAACAAAGAGCAAACGGGAATAAAGAAGAAAGGCGTGTGCGTTAGAGAAGGGAACCTCTTGAGTTGGATTGATTAAAGGGTTGCAAAAAAGGCCACTTGGAGCAATTTATTATTCCCATTGCGTTGTCTAACAAATTGATTAAACAATCCAATCTACCCTATCTTCCAACATCGAACATGTACCATCTATTAATCATGCATTTGAAATGTTTCAATCAAGCCCACTAATGGCGGTTGGATTGTGAAAACCAAACAACCAATATGGAAGAAGACTCCTTCCACCTTCGCGTTCGATCCGCTCCGATCCGATCGGTCCAAATGTAGTGTAGTTTTATCCCGCACTTAAATCTGCAGGCTTAATGATGTCTAAATGCTGACGCCCGCTCCCTCCGACTCGAGATAATCGGCAACAATGTTGCTCCATTTTGTTTGGCTTGGAGTCATTTAAACCTGCCTTCGGGTTTCGCATCTGAGAAATCTGCCAACCTGTCTTGCACATCTCCAAGAAACAACGGACACGCAGCATCCTCCTCCTCCTCCTCCTGCTCCACACAGCTCCTACCACCACTAAAAGCCAGAGGGGCACGGGATTAGGAAAGCAATAAACCGAACGAAAGAAACGGGGTAAAAAAAAACGCACATCCCCATCCCCGGAGACAGAGAGAGAAAAAAGGGAAAACTCATCCATTTCCGCTCACCAGCTAGTTTCACATCTTTTGCTGCGTGCGAAGAGGAAGAAACGTAGTTCAGGCCACACAGAAACGAAAACACACGTCTGATTAGTGTTGATACGAAAGTGGTGCTGTTGTTGGTACGGGATGAGGCGAATTGCGAACGAAAAAAAAAACCGGTACGTGCACGCCACAGCATCGGAGATGGACGCCAGAATGTGTGCGTGTGCGTATGTGGTGTGTCGGTGCTGTGGGATGCCCTTTTTGTGCGCGACATGCAATGGGAAGGTGAGACTTTGCTGAGAGATTTGTGCACGCAAAAGATGCCGAATGTGCCCCAAGAATGTGCAGGGCACGCAAATTTCGCAACATGTGAGATCGTTCCCTCTCGGTTCGATCTCCAGTTTTTTTCTGTTTGTTTTCAACGGACGGAGAATTCGGTAACAATGTGTGATGCAATTGCCACTGCCGTGAACCTACGAGCTACGTACGGAGTAGTGTGAAAAAAAGAAAGAAACGATAAGCTCATGCCGAAATGGAGTTATGCTTGCGAGGGTATGGAGAACGATCGAACGCCTAAAGCCGCTAGGATCAGCTCGCTAATGGTGTGACAGTAATGTTTGTACAGGTGTATACCTTGGTATGTTTCTAATTCTTACCTAATCTCCGACAGTGCCGGGTACTCGCAGATCCGGAACGTCTTGGAGTTCGAGCCGACCGCGTAGATACGTCCGTTCGGGTGGAACTCAGCACAGCGTACCGCCTGCACATCCTCGAGTGTCGTCACCGCCACAAATCGTGGCCGATTTTGGTCCGACTGCTGGAACGTAACGAAAAGATGGTGATGACCGTTTAGTAAAAGATCACACAATAGGTGTTGCTGAAAACGAGAGCTGCTAGAGCTTATGTTACAAACAGTAACGTCAAACATCTCATTGCATTATTACGATGATGGGTTTTGAAATTATTGGTCATTTGCTAGTAATATGATCTGCGTTGTAAAGGGCATCGCGAACACGTGCTGTGGTACTAAGATTTTAAAACTATTCAATTTCAAGAACAGTTGAAGAAGTATTGTGAATCTGTCGTTCTGGAAATTGAAAACTGTGCAGAGCTATAAAATGCATTCATACTCGCAGTAACTAGAGACTTGAACCTTGTCCATATTTGATGAACGGAAGAAAGATTGTCATGAACTGATTGTTGGCACCGTTTATGCTGAAAGATGTAGAAGTCGCTACAATTACGAGCTCAATAAGCTGTACGGTGACCTTACTATATATCAGAAGTATAGTGCTACGAGGTTCCAGTGTGGCTATCCATCAGGCATCATCTAGTTGATGGCTCCGGCTCTAACAGAGTGCGAACGTTCCATGAGCCCATTTAAATCATAGTCCTGTGGTATTTTGATGTTTCATTATTGTATAATAAGCGGTGATGCGATCAATTTGCTCTAGATACATCAGTATATTGACACATCACTATATTGGAACAGACACCTAGAGTTCCTTGGTCACAACAGTCAGAAGCGAAAGCTTACAGTCAGGAGCGAGAAGCGATATCATCACGTAAGCAAGAAAAAAACAAATAGAAGACTTCAGAGTCACGCTGGAGATCTCCTCAAATCCGTTCCAATACGTATTTCTGTTGCCATGCGTAGACATAGCATAGGTTGATTAGGTGGAATGGCTCTGTCATACTTTGATACTAATGTATTAGTAATAGATACTAATGGATATGCTTGGATATGCATACTGATGTTGAATGACCATCTGCTTATATGATCAAGAAATGCACATGTCTCTCAATGTTGCACGACAAAACATGCGAGAAAATGAATTACAATAACTTCCTTGTTACACATGTTATGCTGCCCACAGCAGTAAGACGATCGATACTTTGTTACACATGAGCGACGCCTTTCAATACTCAATTATACCACGACATACTACTATGTTCAGTGGTGTTGGATTGTGGTGTATACCATACAATTATTTAGAATGTAGTATATACACTTACAATACTAAATTAAACTGCAAATACCCGTTCAAGACAGGAGAAAGAAATCCTACCAATCATATACTCAAAACACTACATCGGTACATCGATCAACAACATGGTACGACAGAGTGGCAACATTTCCGGTTTGCTGATCGATGCACCAAAGTCGAAATCCGAAACGCTCCACGTCCGACTATGATCGATAAGTGACCCATTAAGACCCTGCCCCGCGGACCTTACTGATGAGATATAGAAACTTTCCGCCGCCAACAACCCGTCCCAGCAGCCTGGGAAACGTTTAATATTTACCCCTGAACACCCGCTGGGCTCGGTGAAAACGCAAGCTACATGTGCATATGATCCTGCAATTTGTTATTGCCAACCACATCTACTCGCCTTCTGTCCAACGGGAGACTTTCTTCCTCGGAATAAGGTGCACGATGCAGGTAATAATTACCTAGCCGGTCACAGCGCAAGACCACCGGTCGGTTTTGCATCCGTGAGAAGGTCATGGTGCCGGATCTCTGCCGGCCCGAGTGTTACCAGATCAGCCAGCGACAGCAACATAATTTTCTGCCACCAGGAGATCGTAAAAATACGAACCGTACCGTGCTGCGGCGCGGGTCGGGTCATAAAAGATCACTTTCTTCTGCGGACGACAACAATCAGTTGGGGACACTTTTGAGGAGTGCATTAAATGTAATCCCGAATGTGATCATGGTTGACGTGGAGTGCGAAATGCGCTTGTGAGGAGAAAGTATCACTCATCACTGGAGCACAGCCACCACACCCGGCACACCGGCAGAAACAAACACAAGGAACATCCTCCCGCTACGGGATGTCCGGAACAAGGCTCCAAAACGTCCAAACGTACAAAGTCCGGTTTTGTGCGAGCATTGAGCCATTCAGCTCGGAGTCGCAGGAGTTTCGCTTTAAATCGATTATTATTATTTAATGTTCGATTCCCGGCGCACAAACGGCGGACCGTAAAGTTCCATAACACGTGCGAGACAAACCGGACTGGATGAGCTTGTTTGTCGTCGTCGTCGTCGTCGTCATTGTCCGTGCATGGAAAATCCACTTTCCCCAATGATTGCTAGAGCTACTGACCACCAGCGCCCCGTCACCAAGATGGACCGAGATGCGGATTTACAGCGGGAATCTCGTTAGTCTGCCTTAGTAATTGACGTTTCGCGCGGTTCGTGCAGTGGCGCAGCAGCAGCAGTGAGAACTGAAGACGATCCAGCGGCTTATCACCGCGTCCGGATGCGATGCGATGCAATAAAGTTTGGCTCCCCGATTTCCCACCGCAGCTCAACCCAACTAGAGCGAGACGAGCCGTGCGTTTTCTGTACATTTTCACAACCGGAACCTGCCCGAAATAGATGTAAATCTTGCGCTCCAACAACGCTCCAAACATTACGGGTATTATGTAGCAGCTAATTGAGCGTCCAAAACGTTACCATAATGACCGCCGTCGTGCCTGGGGTCATTGAGATCTTCCTCACCTCTGGTTTCGGTGTTATCGGTGAAACGAAAAAGAAAAGCCGCACTCGATACGGATAATAAGAAACATCTCCAGAGGCCACAAGCACCGAGATCGGGAAATGATTTTCATTGCCAAAACGCACCGCGCACGGCCGCCGCCAATCAAGTGCGTAATACGTGCTCGCCAAATACTTCGGAGAAAGTTTCGGTGTCTGCTCGACGGCGACCCGCCTCCTACTGGGATTTTCTTCTTCCGCGTCAAGACGCAGACTTTCGCGGGCTTTGGAAAACTGGCCAGCAGCATGCAGCAGCGGGGTCTGGAAATTAGCAGAAATGAATCAGTGCACCGTGTTGAAACACACAGAGAGACAGACAACACCGGCATGATGCCATCCGGCCGCCCGACAGGTGTCTGTCAAACGCGCCATTCCAACTGCTGGCTGCTGGTGATGGTGCAAGTTTTCTTTCTCGCCCGCTCGCAATTAAAATAGAGTTCCTCCCACTCCACGCCAATCTGGCAGAAAGTGAAATGATTACAAGCCCACCGGAGAGCACCCGGAGGGCCGTCGTACTTCGGAGGCATACGCCCAGCTCGTTTTGCTGTTGTTGTTTCGAAACGAAGCTTTTATTGAGTAATAAAAGTGCATTCGCAACGGATGCACTTTCCGCGGTGGTCAAATCGGTGGTTATAGTCGATCTCGCCATAGTTTTTTTTTTCGTTGTTGTTGTCATGGTTCCACACTCTCGGCGCTAGTTGCCATTTCGCTGGCGATCGAACGTGCGCCTTTCTCCCGCGCGTTTCGGGATATTTTAATGCGCCGTTGGACCATTTTGCGCTTTCCACCTGATTGCTTCCACCGGGTGCGCCCGGTAAAGATCGCCGGATCCGGCGCTGGTCATTTACTTTTCAATGCGTCCAATTATCGTATTCTGCCCGGGTTAAATCGAGCATGCGGACGCGTAAATGTGTGACGATCGCGGTAATGGTGGAGTGTCGGTAGGCCGTTACTGCTGCGCAATCCGAAAGGCCCGTGAAGTCTGCTGATTATTCCCATTATTGCAGTTTCTGTTCGGACACAGTCCCTTTTTTCCCTGTGGCTGTGAGGTGAGCGGAGAATCGCAGACTCGATTCGCGATATATGTGATTAGTCGGGAGGAAAGAAAAAGGTGCTGAAGTTACGGAGGCACACAATAGAAATGGCACCCGCCGCCTGGAGCGGGAAACTTGTGCAATCGTGGCAGGGAAAATTTGCGAATCATGCCCAACGAATAGCAAAATAAGCTTTACAGGTGCAGTTTCACTGATTGTGCGTCGACTGCCGTATGCCTCACTGGGTATACGCCGAAGTTACACATTGAGTTTGATATTTGATGTTCATTTCTTAAACATTGCTCATTATCGTTAAAAAAAGAAGCGTTTTTTTAAAAAGCTTTCGCTCTTTGTCTATTTTTGTAAATGTTAAAAGTACTTAAAATTACGAAAATGAAACAAATTACCGACGTTACTTCCTACCACAACAAGAAAGAAAATGCTCGAATAGGTGAGTTCACACGAGTCGAACTTTTGATGACGAACTTCACGCACACTATTACTGGATAACCGTTTCTACTTGAAACAGACTTGGCGAACATAGCTCGACTGACTAATACATTGACAAAAAAAGTTCGCAGATCGTACAAATTCGAGCGGAGTTCGACTCGTGTGAACCCACCTAATCAATCATTCAATATTTCATGGTGTATTGCACATGCTGTGTTGCATAATATTTCAAACCATAAACTGAAAACTTTGTGCCGTATACAACATTGTTGACTTTGATTGTAGATGTTGGAAAACCGATTTTGAAATTCTTTAGATATTGTACACATCGGTAACAAATCTTCCATGCGGTGCATATTTTATCAAATTTAGCTGGACCATTTTATCAAATTTCATGCTATTTTTAAAAAATCTCAATGTTAAAGTTTGATACTTGATCTTACATGTTGATATTACTAGGAAAGCAATCGTTTTCTCTTGAATTTGGCTAGAATTCTAATGTCTTCTAATGTCATAAAAAATCTCAATCACGAATTCTTCTCAATTGGTTCAAAATTAGCACAATAATTTCGCAATATTGCTTCTAATACAGACAAGCACCCTACAAGCTTTACGAACAAATTAACCAATTTCATTCCTAATTTGCTTAACCTTTACCTGTAATCCTCCGAAATTACTTCCTCGCAGCACGGAAGGCAGCGCGCCGCGGCACCTGGCACCGGTCAAATCAAAATCCGGATTTTGCTCATTTTCGACACCTTCTGGTAGGTAATCGCTTTGCAAAGCTGACCGATCCCTCCATTCCTGGCCCGTTCTTTAACCCCCTAAAATATGTTTTTGTGGTGAGAGAATTCGCTTCCGCTTCCGATTATCGTCGAGCGGCAGCAATATTACCGAATGATAACAGGATCGGCGCGGAGTTGCATAATTTATCAGCCCGCTAAATAGCAACATGGGCAGCGATAAAGACCTTTAGGATCGGGGTGATGAAGATGTTGAGGATGATGATAGACGTCTGATAAGCTTGTGTCTGTGTGCACCTCCTCATTACACGCCGTTTCCATCCGCCCCTGTTCCCGAAACCGAAACGCACTCTTAGACAAAGCGGGCTAGGCGGCGGCCGACGGAAAGGTGGCCGGAAGATAATTGTAGAAAATCGTGCACAAGTGTTTGGCGTTTTTGCGAGCGCGTAGAATTGTGCAGCAATGGAAATTTCGTAACAATTTCGTTTCAATGAGTTTATCGGTCGGATCGCGCCAGTTTTGAGTCCGGAAGCGCGGAGTCTCACGGAGAAAAGACGGACACAACAAAAAAAAGGTAATAAACAGGCCGTACCATGCACCATTTAAAGTGCGCCATTTTCGTTTCGTTGTTGTTTTTCCAAAGATCATCCGATTTTTGGCGTTGTACTCCATTTATGCGCTATTGGCAGCACGAGATCCGTCAGATACGAGGCCCGTTGGTGGTGCGATCGATTACACATTCACGGAAACTCTGTGATGGGCTCGGAAGCTGACTCAATCGAGGCACGCTCACTCGGATTGATCGTGTTCAGATCAAACATTGCACAAAGACTTCAAATACGGACAGATTTAGGGGTGACTCCATTAAGAGGGGTCAAAAAAACGAATACCACGGCTAGCTGGTATCATCACGCATTGCATAATACGTATGAATTTCGACCTCATCGGTCAGGGTGGGAACTCTTGTATTTCCATTTCATTCCAAACCCCCACCCAATCGTTCCAACGAACAAACCGAGCCAACCAAAAAAAAGGTGTGAAAATAGACGCCTGTTTTCCAGCCCATTTCCACTGTACAAATCAAATTGTGCCAGCCCGGAGGGGCATTGAATCGAAATTGAATACCATTAGCCTCAGGGAACCTAAATGCTGCCCGAAAGAAGTGGGTCACCGACCAACCGGGTCAACACGCAACGCACGCTCCTCTCCCTCGGCATGGTTTTAAGTTGGAAGGGTTGGAGGCGCCCATGGGCAGTTCATTCTTTAAATGCCCCGTTCGAGCGAGCGCCGGGTGAGGTTTGTTATTATGAGCCGTAACCAGCCGCCACCTTCTTGCTCTATCCAGGTTCTTCCCTCTGCAGTCGGTACAATCCCTGCGATGACCGATCGAAGTTTTCCCAGGGGCAAGGTACAGCTACGGAACTGGGTACAGTTAGGCTGCAGCCGCCAAGAATCGGAGCTCTCGGGCGATACTTCAAAACTACGCCGATGCAACAGTGGTCGTTGTCTCGGGTAGCGTGTGCATGGGGTAGTACGATCGGTCGAGAGTTCAAGCTTTAATGATGATTTAGATCAACACTCACTGCTCTTGCACTAAGGGAAGATAATCGTTCCTTAGTGGATGCGGTCCTCGATCCAGCTGGGAAGAGGTGTCTAATCAACCTTCGCGTGATGATGCAACCTAGTTCGTTGCTCTTCCCGAGCTCAGACACACATCTGTTGGAGAGTTAAAGGTTTGGACTTGGGAGTCGATGCTGACCTTCACCAGACGCACAGCACCAAGCGGCGGGTCCGAGCACGATAAAAACAAAATTACAACAAAACAACAAAAAACAGACTCTGATTGCTCCGGTGAAGAGGTTGATCATTAACGCAGACATTGGAGAATGCGTGGAGATAAGGAAAGCTGAATTGAACTGTTTTATACACTGCCCACTGATTGGGTCTGTAGTCACCGTGCCGGACTGCCAGAAGATGAGCCAACCAACCACAACAAACACGTCGTCCGCATGTTGTGTTTTTTTGGTTTGCTTCGTAAAACCATCCAAACACAGAAAGCAGGTCATCACACGCGTACACAATCGCGGTACACTATCATCATTAACAACAATCTCGTTGTGCCATTCCAAAGATAACAACCCGCCCGAGGGGCAGTCACAGTTGCATGGAGAGAAAACTTGGTCATATCTGTACGAAAAGACGGTATGGTCTTTGACCCTAAACCAGCAGCCTGACGAAACACCAACCAGCCCAGGGGAAAACGAAATGCGGCTTAAAATCGAAAGAAATCGGCTCGAACAATCACGAGAGCGTGTTGGTGGAATTCGTTGACACATCGCGGGAGTGTGTGAGCAACTAATGGGATTCGATTTGCGATAAAATCTCGCCAAAGATGCACAATTTTCAATGTTACCATTTAACGACCAACGCCTCCGGCTGATGCATAATGGATGTAAGCACATAACTTCATTAGGTGGACGCCGGATAAACACCTACATCGATCACGCGCTCTTTTGGGAGGATTATCGTTCGGTTCGCCTTGTGTAAGGGAGCTGCTGTCGATTTCCACACCAACCTTGCTCGCTTGATTTAGTTGTGTGGCGTTGTTGGAAAAAAGTGAAACTATCCACATGGAGCGTGCAAGAAAGGGCAAGACACACCGACAGACATTTCAAGCACCACTGACCGGTACGCACCAATTCTCCCCCGTTGGTTGGAACTCCCCCGAACTGACCAAATTACCATACCACATGAGGGAGCTTCTGCACTCGGTTGCCCTCAGGTGTCCCAGAGAGTGGCTCCATGTACCCTGGACATTAAATTGCCAAACCGATGTAAAGCCTCGATAGCGAGACCGCACAGGCAAGCAGGTGAGCTTGCATGGCCACCCAGTGTTTCTTCCAGCGATCGTCATCGTCAAGACATTTCCATAATTCTAATGCAAAACTTGGAACCCTTCGTGGAGCTCCACGCTACCCAACTAACTCTCCTTCGCTGGACGTTAGTAATGGATGGTTAATTTAAGCAACCGGATGTTGAGTGCTTGAATGTAACCATTACGATTGTCTCTACCCACCCGCCGGGGTAGAGCTGGGTTTATTTTCGATGAATTTGCAACTGTATCTGACGATCGAGGCTTTATGACAGCGAGCAGCAGCTGCGTTTCACTTTTATTTCAAGCCTAGGTGCCGGCCACTAATGAGCTACCCGCCGCCCGTTCTCCGCGGTCCAGTTTGCGTTAGGGATATAGTTCCGAATGAAAACTCAACCTCGTACGGCGCACACAAAGCAGGCTTCACTCACGTGCTCACCGGCACGCACTCGCATGACCTCGTTTAACCTGCTCCCGCCGTCCGTACACCCACAGGTGGTGGCGAACAGTGCGAAATATCGCGTTGAGTGCTGGAAAACTGATTTTTAACCCACACTAACAGCCCTCAATTAAGCGCAATTTGATGATTGCAACCGGTCGTATCATAAAGGGATGGTGAACGCGAAAAGAGGAGCGAAATTTCCTTTCCACCCAGTGGCAGCAGGGTGTTAGGCTTCCTTTGCGCTGACGCACTCTTGAAGTAGGTGTTTAGTTTTTCGATAGACAGGAAGAAACGAAGATTGTAATGTTTTTGCGCACGCTCAGCCGCTAGATGTATGGACTAGCGAAAAAATTAATACAACCAATTTCAATTCGCAGCCGGGTGTGTGTGTGTGTGTGCAGGAAGGAATGAAAATTCGATCGACCTACACGCATCATCGCTTTGCCTGAATCGACGCTAATCGATACTGAGCAGAGAGTTCACCTTTCACATGTGCCTATGGAGTGGCCCTTAAGCCAATTTTGATGCGAGGAAATGCTAAATATAGGATTTTATCTCTTTTGCATACCAGTGAGCCAAATTCAGGCAGTTTCTCCTATGTGTAGGATATCCACATGACTTAAGAAAAAAAAAAGTAAAATCTCTCGCGCGGAAACGATGTGCCATTTGTCAAATTAATCTAACGGACAATCAAATTAGCTCTGCTCCGTAAATTGAAATATTCCTCCACCCATCAGGCATTCGGTACGACACGATCGTCGTAAAAACCGTCCAAAACCGCGCCTAGAGCTACCACTGTGACATACAAACAACAACAAAAAAGAAACCTCATCAACCCAACGAACGACGCCCAAGCGCGGATTGATCAAGACGAAAATGCATTGCCCTTCGCCAGAGCATGGGAAACTGGATGCGTCCGCGCATGTGAAGCGCAAACGCACAGAAAACCCAATTCCATCCCAAACCACCATAAACCATAAACCAACGAACCGGACAGAGGCCCCAAACCGCGAAGAAGATCGCCGCGCAGCACCACGACGAAAACAATCGGCCGGGTTCGCCCTGGCGATGCGGAAAACTGGAAAATGACTCCACCTGTGCGAAACCGTGCCACCGAGCGGTGTTTCTAAGGGTTTCGTTCGTTTCACCCAAATTAAATGGGTTTTATAACACCGGTTAGGAATGCGCGAGGGTTGTGAAACGGCCGAAAAAACCGCAAGAAATTAAAAAGAATTTTCTTACCCAACACCACCCAACGCCTGGTGGGGGGTTTGGGTTCGGGCACCATCCAGTTCGGGACAATTATTTGTTATACGATCGAGAGGAGAGTGAAGAAGAGAAAAGTGTGTGAGTGTGTGTGTATCGCCGGAGGTGGAAAACATCCCGCACATTCCAACAAGCCCGGGGGAATTGTCTCGCCAGGCGCGAGACCGTTTCTTGGGGAGGCTTGTTTTTTTACACCACACCACTAATCGAATTTCTTCCGGTTCTGTTTGCTGGAACCGCGACGGAACCGGCCCCCGCCAAAAAGGGCCCAGAAGAGCAGGGCAATCGGTTCCTTTTGCGGGTTCTTCCCGCAGGAAAGGAGGAAATTGGGCACATAAACCAAGAGGGAGAAAAAACCGAGACGAAAACAAAGATTAAAACACCGAAAACCCACCACGGCACGGCAACTCGCCCGCGGCGTGATGCATTTCCTCGCAGAGGTGTTGAAAAATCCACCAACAAAAAGATCGTCCGGGAGGGGCAACGGTTTATTTTTATTTTTTTCTGGTCTGTTGTCTTCTTTGGTTCCTGCCGATAAGTGTGTCCGGCACGCGGGATTGTTAAATAAAAAAAAACACACATCGAGCACTAAAACGACCCGAACGAGAGCATATGACGAGGATTTTTACCGGTTTTATACGATCGTGTGTGTGAGTGTGTGTTTGTGAAGTGTTTTTAGGTAATACTTCCTCTTCCTCTGAGACCAATCGAATCAATCAACTTACCACCCGTTTCCACCCACCCACCAACCAGGTGGGACCCGGTGGGGTTTGATGATTTTAATTGTAATTAACTTAGCGGATTTCGTATTTTCACCATACTAACGCACACACGCACTTTTCGCGGCTCGCGAATTGTTGTGTGGATGTGGGTTGGTGTTGCGGCCCGAGCCGCAGGGGGCTAATAAATCACACCGGTGCTGTAGTACTGCTCACCACGGACCGAGACACTTTGGGCACTGAGCCGGAAAGAAGTTCAAGCCACAATTTCTCTTTCGCATGACCCACCAAACACCGTCACCGGAGGCTACTATGGTTCCGGTGAGTGTTTGCAGACTGGTGCTTATTTAAGAGTGAACGATACTATTAGTGTAACGGTGGGGTGCATGTAAATTTGAGTTGCGAACTACATCTTTTGTTTGGATTAAATTTATATTAGAAGTTTTCATTGATAGGCCCAGGTGGCCACTTTAAGTAGGCTCAAACGAAAAAATTACAGCATTATTAATTAATTAATAACTTTTTAATGCGAATTGCATACTTTCTGTTTGGTCAACCAATTTTGGGTCTATGAGTATGCCATCCGTACGAAAAATTGCATCCAATGGTTGTAAGAATAGTTCTTATTGAAAGGTTCGCCAACCGGGATGATGATTTGATATGTCTACAATAGCTAATGTTCGCAATTGTATTAACGCTAAATCTAAATGGAAGCAATATTAATACCAGTAAAATTTTATCTGTAACTCTTATAGGACATTCATACAAATGATAAACAAATTTATAGGTAAAATGTAGAATATCCTCAAGTAATATCTTGCTAGCTCCAAGCACTTGATAAGTCATCAAGACTTATGGTTTTTGTGGACCAAAGTTTAGTCCTGATGATGAATCATGAACATCAACTGATCCTTACAAATCACTTGCCATAGACCAATCCAACTGAAGGTAAAAAATGTTCAAAGAATAAAGGACATATTCAAAAATGACAACACCGAAACGAATTAGAGTTTAAGCCAACCAACTTTGTATGGAATCGTAGGCGAAACATATCGGAAGTCTTTAAAGATCTGGAACTGTATAATTAACAACACTTGTACTTAAAAAAGCCCAACCGAAACAATGGTTACAAAGAGATAAGATCTCCTTACTTGATAGCTCAAACATATGTACTACGTTTTTCGTCAAGACCAAATGATTGTTACAGAACCTTGGAAGATAAGATATTCTAGATTAGATACCGAGACCCATACTTATGTACTACATTTCAAGACTACTTCAAGAAGAACCATAGCGTCATTTTTCAGCTGCAACTCGAATAATATCACCAGATCCATGAGAGATAGTGAAAAGAAGTAACATCGAAAGGCAACATGTTCAATCGCACCCTGCTGTCTAACCTGGTAGTACTGGCTGTAGTTGATGTCGACGTTGTCGAGCAGATTGTCCACCGAGCGGTGGTTCTTCAGCGACAGCAGCTTCTTGCCGTGCGTCAGGTGCAGGTGCTGCTGCTGGCTGTCGTAGGTATGGCCACCGTTGAGATTGTTGCCGAAGTTGTTGTTGTAATGGCGCAGGGGCGCAACAACCCGCTTGCCGCCCCCGTTGTGCTGCTGCGGGGCCGACGAGGTTGATTGGTTCGGGCTCACGACGCGACTGTTGCTGCCGCCACCACCGCCCATCGACAGGTTGTTGCTATTTACACTGCTGTTGTTCAGCTGCTGCTGCTGATGCTGCGGATGGTGGTGCGCGGCGGCTTTCAGGTGCCCGTGCGGTGACGACGCAACACCGGCGCCACTGGTAGTGGTAGCCGTCAGCACGTTCTTTGTACGATACTTGTAGCTGTTCTCGATGATGAACCCGCTCGAGCCGAAATCTTCCATCGACTTCGAGCGCGATCGGGTCGAGGCGCTTACGTTGAAGAACTGCTGCTGTTGGTGTTGCTGCTGCTGCTGCTGTTGGTGGTGATGCTGCTGCTGCTGATGGTGATGCTGTTGGTGGTGCTGCTGCTGCTGCTGTTGGTGCTGGTACTGTTGCTTCTGCAATCGCTGCTGCAGATAATTGTTCTGTTGCGTGGTCGAATGCCGCCTGAAGACAATCGTCGTTACGACGACGCACAATTGGCACGGAGAAAAACGCAACGTTAAAATCGGCGAAGAACGGTCGCACGCAAACCGGGACCGCGAGTCAAGCCCCGTAAAGTGTGGCGTAAAGTCGCGCGAGCCATTATGTATGGAAGGAATGGATTTCGGTCCTCTAGTGTGACAACTTAAACGGGTCAAGAGTAATTTAACGCCTGATTAAACAATTGTCCGGTAATAGAACACAAGCTGCCATACTAGTCGAGATGTTTTGTAGCTTATACTTGCAACAAGTATCATGTTCTTTACTTCAGCTGACTTTTAAAGGCGAATGCAATCGTGTATTGGAAAAGTGCTATTTCTTCACGCGATCACCATAATTACGTACGCTTAGTTATCAATGATTTCCCAATACAGCTCTCACCTCCAATATGACAGCTGGAGGCGTTTCGTAGAAAAAATCTCATGAATTATTAAACTCCCCAGTCTAAACTCTGTTTCCCTGTCCTAATGATAACTAATTGACATTTTAATTGGACACAATCTTTCATCGCTACCCTTCATATTTGGATCTTCACAGGACCTTCACTGAATGCGACGAAAGTAGCAGAGAAAAACAAAAAAACACACAAAAACAAGCTACACCCAACGCTACGTACGCTACTTTCCTTTGCCCTAGTTGGGTCGTGCCATCTGTTTTACAGCTGCGGTGGGCAGCATTAAATCGGAGCGCCATGCGCTCGTGCTGCATTAGCTAAATGCAAGCACGACCAGGGACCGGTTTTCCGACGATTCGCTTTTCAATCGAGTTTTGCTCTTTTTTGCGAGCGAGTTTTCCAGTTTATTTGACCACATAACTAGCCCGAGGGCGTTGCAGAACGGCTAAGCGCAATGAAAATAAACTTAACCCTGATGACGGTCAACGAAGGTTGCTGCTGTGTATGCAAAAAAACCATGCGCACACCGTTTTGCATGCGCAGTCCAACCTAGTGCACTATTTAATCGCATCCAAAGTGTGCCAAAACGAAATGAAACGCTGCTGGCCAAAGCGAACGCAACCGGATGCTGCACCGGCAGCGGTGTCGGTAATCGTAAATCAAAGCATTTTAGTGTGTGCGCTGGAGGTGTCCGGAGATATTAACTAACCGGAATCGGACCGCTTGCAACATCTGAGTCTGGCGGCTATCGAATGCCGCTAACGGCATAATCTTTTTTTTTTTCTCCAGGCAACTCCACAAAAACGTATCATCAAACTTCAGGCAATCGCGCACGTTCAACGAGAACTGGACATAAACTGGGACTTGGGAGTGAGTAATAGTCCTGTCTGACCCTCATTCTGGCCCGAGCGGAATCTTCCCGGTTCGGAATGTGTTTAATTGCCATTCCAAAGTGAGTACGGATTCCCCGTCGGGCGTCGATGACGACATGCACAAGATAAATTAATAAAGTATTCCCTGAGGGAGACGTCCCCCGGGTTCGTGATGATGCAGCCCTAACCGGTCATTAGCGATAAGTCTCTGCTCGACTAATGACGGACGATCCCGTTTGCCAGACACCACCCAACGATTCAGACATGCATATGACATTGACGGCGAAGTATGTCCCAATCAAAACGGATTTTGCAAATTGTACCTGTGGCATAAGAAACTAAACGGCAATTTCTTCCGGCACGTGTTCCCGGTTAACCGTTTCCCCACGCGATCACGATTCCAGAGGGAGAGAGAGAGTTCAACATCTCTTCACTTTGGTGTTTGCACCTTCCGCGTGATCAACTCGTCAATAATATTCCTGAAAAGGTTGCTCAAAACCGCAACGCTTTTGACGATGCAGAACGCGGTGAAAGTAAGGCGAATTCGGGGTGGATGATGTCTGGCGGGTGCAGCGAATTGAAACCCAAACACGCACGCGCGCATGGCTAAACGAAAGACCCGACCCCGGTGGATTAAAACTCGCTCCGCAGCGCCGTTGCAGCTAAAACTGTCAGAGTGAGTTTCAGTTTTGATGCATCACGGTTGTGCACTGGATGGATATTAATTGAGCTGACAGCGGGGAAAAGTGTATCAACGCCGTTGCGCCTCGTGTTAATCGCGTGATCGTTAAGGTGAGTTTTTTTCGGCACCTCACACTTCATTTCTCGGAAGATCGATGCCCCAGCAGGTCAATCGGTTGTCAAAATTTATGAGTGGTAAGAATGGGCGATTTGTGAGCGTGATGGATTGTTTCACGCTTCGCGTAATGTGCATAAGCAGCGGGAGAAGAAAGTTTGCTATCGCCTGTTGTTTTTCGCACTATTCGCCTCACGGTCTTAAGTATATCTAAATTTAATATCAAAGTTTTGAAACAACTACTGCTTCGAAATATAATGTATAGCAATCGACTTAATCAAACATCCATTGGAACATGTTCGCTGTATCGATAATCTGAAGTCCTACCTTTTGACACTAATGCTGTACAATTTACCGATGTATCTTCGTATCGCTTTTCCAATCAAAGGCACAATTCTAACTAAGAAAGCTGATATGTCATAGACTCCGCTTTGGGAAGGAATTGCCTGTAACTGACACATTCATGGACACAAGCTAAAATAAAATGGCAGCCAAAACATCTTGATTTCAGATTCATTTTTGAGTTTAAATCTGATGATCAACTGTGGTATAAACTGACACCTTTGCAACTTTGAATTTGGATTACTCCGAAACGGTTAGATCTACAGACATGAGGTTTCATACGGATGAGCGGGCCTGATGACAGGCTTACAATTAAAAAAACGAAAAATTAGTATTAAAGTGATGCCATTAATATAAGTATGACAACAACTCTAGTTCCCATGTGGAGATCCACGGGAACACTTCATAACCAAGAAACCGGAACCATATGTATCATCTAAATTCAAAGGAATGATAATGATTAACGAATCCATAAACATTTAATAATCTTTGTAGATTCATTTGCAAGAGATTCAAGTCCATGAAGTCATCTGAAGGTTCACGATTTTTTTTAAACAAATCAAATTTCAAGGTTCAACAATGATCCGATAAAATCGTGGAAGATAGAGCAGAAGGAATCTTTAAATACACCAGCATCCACAATCTTCATAAATCTCCAGAGAACAAAGTGTCTTCAAATATTAATTCAGGTTTTGTATCGCTAACAGCAAGTCAGCAACAAGTTCCGCTGTTGTTGATAAATATTCCCCATTACTATCGCTTATCATCTATCCCTCAACTTCTTTACTTTACTTGCTTTACTTGCCTAGTGCCTAACTATGTAGTATAATTCGTTTACATTATGTAATGTTGGAACTTACATTGAAAGCTATTAAAAACCTCATTCTTAATCGATGTTAATAAACCTGATGAACGAAATGATGTAGCAATGTCTACATCAGTTTGAAATGCAACAAGATACAATACAACGTCATACAATGTAGCAAGCCACAGAGAAAAAGAAACGTAACCAATATTCGACTAATCGTTCGATCGCAGCAACGGACACCGTCAGTCGATGTCCGCTCGTTCCACCGGACATACCTCACAGACGCTTCCACAACGGAAGCAAGGTTCAACAAACACCGCTACACTGTAACATATTGACGATTCCCGCAGGCGTTCGCGGCTTCACCAATATCCCGAGGACCTATTCCTTCCTTCCATACGCACCGAAGCTTTTGGCTCGCCGCGCGATTTCGACATCGACGCCCCCAGAAACATAACCTATACCTCATCCGTCGTACAACTTCCATGTTGCTATCACTGTCGACGATCGCCGTCATGCCGGCGATGTTTTTCACCTTCCGCGCGGCTATGTTGTTCACGACGTAGTTGCCGTTGCCGATGGCGGCGTTGGTGCCGACGTTGCCGCCGGCGTTGTTGTTGTAGTCGTAGCCCGCCGCCGCCCCGGCCAGCGCCGACGCCGACTTGATGTTCAGGAAGAAGTCACTGTTCTGGCGCTTCAGCGCACCGGGCACCGGCGCGTACAGGTAGCGATGCGGTTGGCCTCCGCCGACACTGCCACCGTAGATGCTTCCGGCGGAACTGGCGACCCCGCGCAGGTTCGCACCGATGTCCGACAGCCCGGCGGACATCCAGCGTGACTTGCCGCCGGTCATGGTCATGGCGGCCCCTGTCCCGGGCCCTCCACCCGGCGCGGCACCGCCGCCTCCACCTCCGCCACCCGGTATGCCGTAGTTGTACGTGGGGGGCCACGGGCGCAGCCGCCGGTCGGAGTATCGTTTCTCCGTCATCGCGTTCACCGGCAGGGCACGGTCGTACCGCGTCATCGGGGCGGGCACGATGGCCGACGCCGACGTTGTGGTGGTGGTTGCCGCCGTCAGCACCATTCTCTCTCCTCGAACCGTACGAAGCGAAAGACTGCGTCACTTTCGCCCGGTGAGTTAGATGCTGTCTGATTCTGTTTTTCTCTCACTCTCTCGCTCACTAGAATCGCGACCAGTAGGTGACTACAAAGCGACACGCACACACGCACAGAGGAACACTTGGATCAATATGCACTAGTTGGCCATTGTTGTTCACTTCAATTTTGGCTCGATATTAAGACATCCACAGCAATCACTGCACTACAAACGACAGAGAATAGAGAGAGATATTGAAAGACCACCCGAGACAAAGCCATCAACTTCACACGCGTCGAGAGTGGTAGACCACACATCCGTCCGTTGCCATTTCCCACGATGTTCCAGTTCCACGGAGTTCGTAAGTGGCAGCAACTGCTGGTTGTCGCACGCGCATCGGTGTACTTGCGGATGGGTACATGCCATTTTTTCGCACATACAACGCACGCACATCCACACGATCTTTTCATCGATTTCTTCATCGAAACCCCCGGTACAGCTTATCGCCCTCGATCAATCGGAGATCATGTAGTAGTTTTCACGACCCACTCATTTTCCGTGCCCTCTCGCTTTTTTCGGGTGTCTTTTTCTGTGTGTCCGCTTTCGAGCGTGATTTACGATGACGAAGACGTACGATACACGCGGGTGGAGTTAATTCGCGTCACTACACCTTCACCCACAACCCCAGCCAGTGTGTGTGTGTGTGTGTGTGTGTGTGTTTGCAAGTATGTGAGGCGCGAGCAGGGGATTTATAAAAATAATAGAAAACAACTAATACAACACACCAAACGGTGACCACGGCGCGGGCGATATGATCATGCCCATCATTGCCGCTTGCGTGGCCACAAGAAACCCCTGGCCTCAGGTGAGCAGAGGTGAGAAGAAAGGGTACAAAGCAAAAAATAAACCGCTCATCAAACTTCCCTCGCACGGGGCAGAGATTGGGGATTGTTTTTCTTTTCCGTTTCCCCCCCGTTCAAGACATTCCAGCAGGGCCACAACACACCGGCGGCAGCACTAACTAGTACCGGAACCTGGGAAGTGCGATCAACTTCCTTTCTCTCTCTCTCCACCCCGTCATCAGGGTCGAGCGCCGTGAAAGAGGCGAGAATGGGAAAGAAAGAAAGGAAGAAAAAACGCGGCGAAAAACGGAACGCGCGGTGTAACTGTAACGTCACGGCGTGCTTGTGCTACTTCTGCCGGTGTTGGCCGCGGAGATACCGGCGGCGAAGACAGAGTGCGGGACCCCATTCTCGGTTGCACGGGTGGAGAATTAATCCAAACACAAACATCAACTGCTGCTGCTGTTGCTGCTGCTGGTGAGGTGTTTTCCATTTCCACAGGGTGTTGTATCCGAGCGCCCGCGATCAACTTGATGGAGACATACCGTCTTCCTGAGCGACCATATCTTGCGACCATAATCTGTGGGCTGCGGTGAGTTGTTCTGGAGCGTACAGTTACGCGCGGAGCCTGACAACCTGCGTTCGCGGCGTTGTGTTTGTTTCCTCCCTCTCTGCAAGGCGCAGTGTGATGTACTGGAGCACCCAGAAGAATCCCATCTCGATTGCGCTTTGCTTTTGCTCGAGTTCCCGTTGGAGAATGAATATTCACATACAAACACACATACACACAACATACACAAAGATTGGCACAGATAGAGGCGGATTGGGAGTATCTTCCCAGTGCTTGCTGAAAGAATTGCGTTCGATCGATCGATATCCAGTCCGTTTGCGGCCTTCTCAATCTCCGCCAGGAACACAGGAAGTTCTTCGTTACTTCTTGTTGCCACTAATGAAGATGAGTGCTGGCTTCGATCGCTCTTGCTACCTTTCACCGCACACTTTGTTTTGCGCGTGCAGCGGAGGGTGTTTCTTTGCGCCCTCCTTTTCTTCGATCACGGCACACGATCGATTCTCGGAGCCCCAACCTGTTTCAAACAAATCGAGCGAACAAAAAAAAACCCGCACACTTCACGCTCAGCGAACACACAATTCTTAACCTAGGCCGCTGGCTAGGTGCATACTATGGAAGCGACTTCAGCACACTCGAATCAAGCACATTATCACACTTTTGGGCACACTTTGGGTCTGCACGACAGACGCTTCTCCCAAGACAATGGAAATTGGCTTCTCCCCATCCGCCTCGTTCGAACGGGAAAATCGCAAAGAGCAACGTACGTATAAATTCGTAAAACGTAAATTCGAAGCACACTGTACAACAGCGCAGAGCGACACGCACATGGCCCCACCCGGGAGGGGGTGGCAGACGAAACACCCGACGATCGACGATGATGATGCTGCTGCTACTGCTGCACACAACACGCGGCGCGCTCGCGCACATGAAAAGCCGTCCGACACGCGTGAGAGCTAGCTGAAAACTGAGCAAACCGGCTGGGGTCCCGGTTCGGTTCGGCACCTCCGCTTCGGCCGCCTTCCCTCCCCAGACGCGGCAGAAAGGGGTGGCGGACACAATTTTCACCCCACCGCACACTGCGCCACCGTGGGTGAAAAACGAAATCCAACACGAGCCCGATGCTGCTTGGTTGTTAGAAGCAGGTTAGGGTTGTTCGTGTATTTTTTTTTTTGCTGGCTCTCTTGTTGCCGCTCGTAGATATCGTAGCTCCCGCTGGGCTGGTAGCTATCTCAATGGTATCATCACCTGCGGCGTTGTGTCTTCTGACAGAGCAAGTTGCTCGATTTGGGCTCGCGTATCATTAGCTGCACGGGGATGATCCCAAGCTGGCCTTCCCTGCGAGCGAGATCGTTCACAACAGGCAACAGGTGGCTCTCTCGCACAGAGCGCACAAACCCGTGAGTGGAAAGCGGATGTGGCACTCAGGCAGTGATCTATATAGATCACCCGGCCGAGAACGGCTGACACGCAAACACGTTCTATCACTGCTCCACCACCCCACAACACAGGGCTGAAGCTGGGCACATCTATTCGATTCAATTACTGCGCAGTTTTACTTTTCATTCTACTTTCGCGGATGCACTTTCCGGTTTCGATGGCGGGGTCAACAAAAAAGAAAGTTCTTTATTCTGGTTGCCAGCCTTTGGTTCGAGATGGTGACGTTGGGAGCAATTAAAACACACTATATTGCTACTTTACGGTCGTTAATTAGCTTTTTAGGTTAATGTGTTTTTGAATGCGCTTCCCTGGGGAACAGGGAACCGTTTTTAAGAACTTGTGCGACTTGTTTAGCTTGGGTTTGGGAGTAAACCTTTCCTCGTCGAATTTCGTTTGTTTTTTTTTATTTAACGACGTGTTCACACGACGATTTACAGCGCATGTAAGGCAACTTTTCTTTACGAAAATTATTTGTTTGTACATCTTGCGTTGGATCAGGAATGTCTATGAATAGTTTCAAAAAAGATCTTTTCAGCATTATGAAAAAAAAAGAAATCAAACCATGGTACAAAATTAAATACTAAAAATCAAAATAGGTAACATTTTGTATTTACTTCCTAAAAACTGAGTGTAAAGGGTCATGAGATGTTTAAAACAATTGTTCAAAACTATATCTAACTATGTCGTTTAAGCTCCATGCAGTTTTCAATGAACTTACAACGTTTTTTTTGTTTTGGCAATGTTGTCCATGACGAATATATAGCAAAAATGTTTGAAAAAATATTATGTTACGGATTATGACTCTAAATATATAACACTAGCTATAAAGAGTCAGCTTGAAAAATCACAATCATTTAAGAGCGAATCTCAACTCAATTTTTACACCATATCATCAATCTTTTAAAGAAACGGTCCTAAGCAAAATGTATTTAAAACATAAAAACACCGTTTTAGCCAGGTGTTGCTAATGAAGTAAAAAAAGGAAACAAAAAAGTTGAAAAAAGAATAGATAAATAAATAAAAACATAAAAATAGATATATAAACTCAATTTGATAAGAAAAAAGAGCCAATCAAGGCACGATGTTTAAGAAATCTCTACAATCTCTTTAAGAAACTTCAATTCTAACAAATGAATAACACAATATGAACAATTTTAGTCAGTTTATAAAATAAAACAAGAATAGAATAAATAAATTGAACACTTAGAATCGTCGCTGAAACTCAACAGACAATGGAGATGATAAAAATAGATGTTTATAACTACATTTGAGTCGATAAGCGATTCCCTTTGCACATCATAGACGCATTTCTAAATTGGTTTAAATATCATATCACATCAATATGCGTTTTTAATAACTTTGTTTATATGATGTCCAGTTAGCAATTATTGTATGTTTTGAAATAAATAGTTTGTATCTTATCGGATGCTATCAACATTCTTCCATTGTATGCAATCGCAAAGTGAAATAAGTTATATTGAAAAAGGGATTGCCCGTTAAAGGGCCCGTGACTAACAATTGTGCAAAACAAAAATAAGGAAATACATCACACTATAAAATCAGTAAAAAAATCGTAATTGTTTCAAAAGTCTGTACCAGCTGAAAACTAGATGCGATAGCGTTTGTGTGATGCAATATAAACATATATTAATCATAGATTATTATTTATGAAAAGTATGCAAAAAAAACAGTACGTAATAGATACCACACAAGCCAGGTGTTTCGTGCGCAAGCTCTACACCACGGCTTCAATTCTACCCAAAACCCAGCTCATCCCAATCTGATTGCCGCTCAATTACCATCTACTAGCACCTTGCGGAAACGTAATCCGCTTCCCTCTTGCCAGCGAAAGTATCTCGGCCCGTGTAGGCCCACCACAGCCACCACAATTTCGCCCGTTCGCAATTTGATTACAGTTGCTTTAAAAATCTGTATCACTTTCTAAACCGACCGCTGCTTGGGCTGTGTTGTTCTCTGTGCCGCAAACGGTGCGCAACTCCTCGAAAACATTACGCGCTGGTCGGATTTTCATCAATGAGCGATTTAAAGCTACGCACACAGCGACTGGTTGTGTACACCATAGGAGGGGGTCGAAATGTACTCCCCCGAAAAAAAACACACATTTAATTACCTACACAAGGGGGCCCGCACACACAGTTCTACAGAAGTCCAGTCGGTCGTGCTCGATTTGCTTCAATTCCAGTTTTGAGTGATAAACCAGCAGCGCGGCAAGTAGACCTTCACGCCCGTGACAGTGGGCGAAATGAGAAGGGCAAGCGGGTGCGGTAGCCGCGTACCACGTACGCACATAATGATGTAGATGTGCTGAACAATAGATTAGTTGCAGTTTCAAAATTAATTAATTATTTTGAAGCAGCATCACACCCGCCGAAGAAAGAGAGAGAGAGAGAGCGAGAGAAAAAAAAGCACCAAGATGGAAAGCTGCCGGCGGGCTGGGAGACAACGCCACTGTGCGTACCCAAATTATCGCGCCACAGACCGATAAAATATGCAAATGATGTTGCTGCGCTTTCGGCGGCATCGGTTCGGGTTGTGTTTTTTTTCTCCTTTAATTTTCTCATTCGATGCCGATGTATTTAAATGATGCCAGCCGGGAAAGCACCATACCGGAAGCAACCGTTGCACGGCGGTTGTATCATAGCATATCTTTTTGGCGTTTTTTGTGTGTGTTGCTCTATCCTACTGCTACTACCACCGCTACCTTCATCAGGCGATCGATGTAATACTAAATTTCGGTTTCGTTCACTTTCGACGAAGAAAAAGCGAAACAAAAATTGCAATCGAAACCGGACACTTCTGGCGGGGGCACAAAAGCGCTTCACAGGAACCACCCTTCACTGGGTTTTGGTGAGTTTTTTTTCCTTCGATTTTTGCTCTGCTATATTCATATGTTTTTTCCCCCATCGATGCGCTTTTTGAATCGTATCGAAAAGAAATGCAAGGTGCTTTCTTCTGCGCTTTCAGGAGCCTACGCTGCGTCAGAAGAGCTCATTGTTGAGTGAAGATGAGTTTTCGTTAGGGCACTGAAGAGAGAAAGAAAACAAAAACCAGCGAAAACAATTGCCGAAAATGCGGCAGTGTTTGAGAAAAATGAAAATAATTATTAAAAAAAACATCATTCATGCCGCTGGGCTCAGTGCAATATGCCGTGTGTAATGGGCGTTACACGATCATCGATAGCCAATCGAATGAGCGGGGAAGATTATGCAATGACTATGATGCTTGGAATGCTCGACCACAAACCTTAATGCCATGCGTGTACGCACACACACAAGCACACGTACGCACCCCTCAATCATAGCTATTCATCAAGTGGAGGCGCAAACAATTCAACGAGCAAAATGCTGCCGTTTGTTGATCGTAAACGATCGGAAGGCGCGTTCTGTTCCGACGAACGGTTTTTTATCGATCCCGCTCGGGGTGATAATCGAGATAACGATCGCGTAACGATCGTGAGATTAGCCGGGAGTGTAAACAACAGCAAACTGTTGATTTACGGCCGTTCTAGCCTCTTATTCTCGACGGTATCGTCGGTTTTCAAGGTGCGTCGGAAACGCACACTACTCTACTGTGGCGCTGGAAATCCTCCCACCCCATCTCCGTCGGGAATTGAGGTCAGGAGTAGATATAAAAAGTAAAGTAAACACTAATCACACTCGTAGACAAATTCCTCCCCAACGAAAGCTATGTGTGTATGTGTCGATGTGGAGAGCGGCAATCCAGAAACAAAAAGCAATTTACTCGCCCAACACCGTAAAGGGTAAAATATCTCATGCCTTGCGCGGTGTTCGGGCTCTGCTAATTCCCGCCCCGCGGGTCGTTTGCCGGGATTGACTTGGAGATTGGAATTCCATCCCGCTAGCAGGAGCGTTCAGGCGTGCATTTCTATTTCGTTCGCCATTTCACATCCAATGGAGCAAGAAAATTTACTAAAATGAATTTAAAAAAAGCCAACCCTAAGCCAAACTGTCCACCACAAAAACAAACTCCGAACGCACATGGAACGGTGGGTAGAGAAAATCCCTCCCACCCAAAAAAAAACGGCTCCTAAACGCACCACTGAAACCGACCGCCGGCGAGCATTCTTCACGTCACATTTTCCGCAGGAAAAGTCAATTAGTGAGATGAAAAATTAGACAATGCCCACTGTCGGGCGGGTGGGACGCCACCACACGCCGAGATTAGGCGCCGTGCGGTTAAATGCGACAACAAAACACTCGCGCGCGCCAAATGAGATCGGTCTATCCTGTCAACCCGAACGCCAACGCTGCTTCGGCAAGGGAGTGAGAGAGAAAGAGAGAGAGAAAAGCGGCACCACATTTACCACCGGCGCCCGTGTCGTTTGGTACGTGAAAAATTTTCGCTTTCACTCGGAAAAATGTCACCACTACCATCGAACCGGCACCGGGGGAGGGAAAGCAGAAAAAAACGAGGCATTAAAATACACCGACACAACACCGGGCAAAACAAAAGACTTGTGCGTGCCGGAGGGTCGGACCGCGAGCGACGAACCTCGCGGGTTGAAATTATTAAGGGTGTAAGGTCATTTATTCACGCGGATCCTATCGTGCGCCGGTGTCCGAAGCCGGATAGTATCTAAGCTTTATGAACCTTGTCATTCCACGCAACCCGGGCCAGTGTACATCCGACAGTCTTGTTTTGACCTTTCCCACTAGCTGTCCTCTACTGCGTGATTCCCCACGGGACACTTTCTCTCCCCCGGAATACTTGCGCTTCGAGTGATGGAGGAGTGTCCCAAGTCTGACACAAACCGAGGGCGTGACACTAATTCTCCCGCGGCACAACATTGTTATAATAGCGGGTAATCGGTCTGACAACATTTCGCACCAAGCTCTCCCAAGTCTCTCGCTCTTTATCTCTCCCTGTGTTTTTGTAAACTATATCCCTGCAGGCACTTTAACGCATTTACACTAGCTTTTTGTGGTTCCGTTTCGAACTTATCTCCTCCCGAAAAGTTGTCGAGAAATGGATCATCCTTATGGGCAGCAAGTTTCGAAGCGGATCGGTCGGCATATCGTTTAAGTGATTGGCTCGCGGGGATCCTGAGTGAGTCGTCAAATGATTAAAGATATTTCCTTTCGAGGGACACGGACGGACGCAACGCGATATCGAAGTTTGCCACCGGATATATTCGTGATTGATCGTTCTCTGTCCGCCTCTTTTATCGGGGCCTCTGCCGATGAAAGATGGTGTGTGAAAGTTTGGACACATCGGCGATTAAAAATAAATGAAGACATTCCCCGCGGCCTCCAATAATGGTGTTAATTGAGATGTCTGTAAGATAAGTAAAACGTTAATTTATTTTGCATTAAATGCATGACAAGTTGATTGGAACGCTCATACAGCAACCTTGGCACACTGAAGCACGGAAAAACCCCATTCCAAGAAATGATTCTTTACTTCTACAGCAAATTCTAGCTCCAAACTGTGAACCAGTTTCTCGAGCAATTAACCTTTCGCTTGTGTCAGTTGCCCAACAATTATCCTTTCAGCATGTGTTACCTGTAATTGACGGGCTAAAAATTGCAATCTCTCCGGACACGAGGAACAAAACCCAAACACCCCCATCCTTGCGCTGGTATTCTCGTTTCGGTTGCGGAGTTGCAACTTTCCTCGAGCGAACGAAACGGAAGCGATTTCCAAACCACTTCTGCCGCTCAATGTCACAGCTGGGTCTGGTGCAATTTGTCTAATTGCACCGTGCACGGGGGGTTAAAAGTAAAACTCTGCCCACAATCTCCACCCGCGGAGCGAAAAGCGAGCACAATGATTTTCAGCTTTTCCTGGCTAATCCCCACACTGCTGCTCTACTGTGCAACAGGTAAGAAAGAAAAAGTCAATACATGTAAAAGCAACCCAGTCGCACACACACACACCGCGACACGGCCATAAATCATTTCCCAGTGACATTGCCGTTGCA
The DNA here is from genome assembly GCA_000349145.1 of Anopheles dirus. Taxonomy (NCBI): domain Eukaryota; kingdom Metazoa; phylum Arthropoda; class Insecta; order Diptera; family Culicidae; genus Anopheles; species Anopheles dirus. The sequence continues at coordinate 516,286 of KB672602.1, read as the reverse complement.
TCATCCGTCCGCGCGTGTCGCATCGTTGTTGGGGCCGGGAGTCATTTTCCAAAACCCCTTCGGTGGAGCCACCGAAAGAAATCGACAGCGGCATGGGAAATTCGGTGGAAATACAATAGCCCGCCCGCCACGAGGCGATTTCTCTCCTTCCCATCGCAAGATAAGATGAACCCGCTATCGGGGTGGTTCTGATGTTCGTGCCAGGTGTCAGTTTTCTTCCCAGCCGTCTTGCCAATCAACGGCAGACACGAAAAATCCCCAAGGAGAGTTGTTAGAGCTTCGTCTCGCTGGCGGCGTTTAAAAACGTTGATAAAAATTTGCCACAATTATCTGCTGCACTTTCCCTTTTTTCGCGATTTTGTGTGGCGTCTGTGTGTGTCTGTGTGTGACCCTGTGCTTCTTTTCTTCTGCGCGCTTAATCGTGCCCGACGCTTCTTTATCAAACTTCTTCTAGCTTTTGATTTGCTGCCTCAGCACCCGGCTCGTGCTGCTACAGTTTTACTACCCATAAATCACATTCGCCCGTAGCGCGGAGGGAAACAAAACGAGCCACCAAGAAAGAGTGCGTCTTTTGATAAGCGCCGTCACCGTTGCAGCAGCGACAGAGTTCACCAGAGGAATCCAACTGACGGAGTGGCGGCTTAGCCGATTGATGGGGCGCTTCTTGCGTCATCGGAGCCGTCCTTCGTTTTGCGGCGGATATTAAGTAAAAATTGTGTCGTTCGTGTATTTCACACACACACACATACAGTGGGGTCGAGTCCTCTGTTTAATGTGATTCACTTTCCCACTTCCCAAATCGTTGTGGCAATAAAAATAATGCCTCTCACACCGGCGGCGTGAGAGCGGCCGAAACTTGCGCATTCCACGAGCACAACACCATTTTGTCACATCGGTAGTATTGTTTTTTTTTCGTTGCGCTCTACGCCTGTGTCACGATCGCTGTTGTGAGTGGCGGTACCGATTTGCTTGTAATTTAGCCGGTGTGGTGTGACACCGAGCGCTCTCAGCTATCGATCCCTCATCGGAGTAATTAGGCCTAATTGAAGCGATCTCATCGGTTCTGCTATCGTTTCATCTAAAAGCACAGAAAAAAAGAAGCTGTAGATTCACATCTGTCATTATTGTTTTGGCCGCGGCATTAGGAAACACGAAACACGCTGCACTTTGAGCGAGCAATAAAGCTTCCACGGGGCCAGGCGGTGCAAGAAAGTGAGTAGCTTTCACTCGTTCTTTACCCCGCTCGGTGGTCGGCGTGGTCGGGAAACGATTCGGTTCACCGAAAGGTGAAGAAGAAGAAAAGCCGTATCGCCCAAAATTATGAAATTTAAATTAGATTAGACCATCGCACGGTGCGGGTCTGCGTCTGGTGGTCGAGAAATGAATTAATGCCGCCGACCAACGAAAGCGGCATTGAGCCTGGGCAGAGCAGGAGAAGCCGCTGCCGCCGCCACCGGTCAACCATCAACCCCAGCAAGAAAGAAGCAAACAAAACCCTCTCCAAAAAAAAGAGCTCACCAAAATTGGACAACAGCACGGTGATGAGGCAAGCTGGAAGAGGGAACTTTTTCAAATCAATTCAAACTTTGGGTTCAAATGGAAATCAATAACACGCAGGGAGCTTGGGTGAGAAAATTAAAGGCAACAGCCGCGTGCATGGCTATACATATCTATATCGGAGCTCGGGAAGCCCAACGCGCAATGGCTTACACACGTACGCATTTTCCATCCATTTCTCGAGATGTGATTTTCGATTTAGTTTCTCCGCGGTTCGATCGTCCGCGGGTACAAACGCACGGATCAGATTTGTGTAATGATGCACAACAATTATTCTGATCCACAACCTCCAGAAACCCCCCGGAAAGTACACCCACACGCGTGTTCCGTTTGGGGGCGGTGGGTGCGAAGGTGTTGAGATAATTTCCTAAACAGAATAACTATAACGCGGGGTAGGCTGAGCGGTTGCGATAATTTCTTAAGTACAATAACTAAGCAGCACCGTGCGGCTGCTGTTGCGCGTGTTGTTTTTTCTTTTCGTTTTCTTGGTTTCCAACGCCGGAGAGCCTCGACCGAAAGGTCGAAGGGGGGGAACAAAAACAGATCGCTAACCGCAGAGCGCGCGCAGAGTTCAATTATGATCGCGTGGAAGGCGCAGAATTCTTCAGAACATCGCAAGGAATGCACAAAAACCGGAGGGTGTGGATGAATGATTCAGCGAGCTTCCTTTTCTTGGCGAGAAATCGCACGAGCCAAGGTGTTGGCCACGAGACAGACAGAGAGAGAGAGTACGAGCGGCGTGTTGGTAAATTTTCATTCCTCCGATTTCCAAATTCCTTGCCAGGGTTGGCGGTACGTCTACGTCCGTCTGTCTGGCTGTCTGCTTAACTGCCATTCTGCCAGTTGCCTCTGCTGCGATCAGGTGGCAGCCCTGTGCGCCAATCGATCGAATCGGCCTTCACGCAAACAGCAACGGTTTGGCAATAGTTTATTTGAAGAAAAAGACCCTTTCTGCTTACCTGCAAATAAAAAAACAGAAGAAAAAACACATATTAACGAAACGCTCTTTAGACGTGAGACGACGAAATCGAAATTAATGAAACGTGGGCAGAGTTTCGCATCAAAAGCGACGCACGTGAGCAACGCACACCTATGCTGTGAGGTAATAGGCCACACACTAGGCGCATACACACCCCATCACAACACATTTAGCAACTTCACGTGCGATAAACGCATCCCCCGGCCCGAGTCCTAAAGACCAAAAGACCGCCGCCACCGCCGAAATGAGCGTATCACGCTCGCTTGGATAACTAGGTGTCAAAAAGAGTGGTTGTCAAAGTGTTTGCTTCGTTTCGAACACCCCCACACAGCGGTCCAAACCCCCTTCCCACCGATCGGCGGTGGAATGTGTGTGAAGGTGTGATGAACGGTCCGAATCGTTGTGAATTTTCCATCATCCATCTGTTTCGGTTTTGCCATTTAAAGCATCCCATCGCCGGCTGCAAACCCGATTTTTCACCCGCATTATGTCACACCGTGAGCCACACAGCAAGGGACGTTTGTTTTGTGTATCTCATTTTCTTTTCCGTCGGCTTTCCTTCTCGTCGTAAGCGCTGTTACGCAATCGGTCGGAGAAGATCGCAATGGGAAATTATGATTCGGGGAGTCCCGCCAGCCACGTCCGTTGGTGACATGCGTACGTACGCGTGGAAAAGTGTATTGAGCAACCGCTCGTGAGCTTCGGTCCCGTCCGGTGTTGATGACTGTTTTGTTTCCTGTTTAACTGCCGTGACAAATTTCTACTGCTGTCGCAACTGTGTCGTCGGTTTGACCTCCAGCGAGACCCTTTTACAGCTGCCACTGTAAGCAAATGAGAGGGTTAGAGCTTTGTGGTTGGTTTTTAATTTTCCCTTTTTTGGGAAAGTTGAAACAATCGCCGAAAAGCGGCGGTTTTAAAGAGCGTATTAGATGACCAACGGAATTGCCGAGGGCGGAGCAGGGCCCGTGCGTTCGTTTAGGGAGGGGAAGGAAATTTAGCGACGCACTGCTAATTAGCTCTCGTTAACGTATTATCTGTTCCGGTTCGGTTGGGGCGGGAGATGGTTACAAATATGAATATACAAAAAACAGCACACGCACGCACACACACCACAGCAGGTAGGATTAAATCATACCGTTCAACGCGGATTAAATCACACTGGTTAGCCGTGGCGAAACACGTGTCCGATAAATGTGGCAGATCAAACGTGAAAGGAACAGGAATGAGGGATTCATCGTTCGCGGGTTGGTTTTGCAAAAAAGTTCTAATATTCAGTGAAACTTAGTGGTCTTTCAGAATAGACGGTTTTTTATATACAACATGAATATATTTTTTCAAAGCAAAACCAAAAAAACCCAATAAAACTTCGCATTATAGTAATAAATTTCTTTAATTTTTTCTCATAAAAGATCCGTGAAAAAATAAGAATTTAGATTTAAATCCCGAATAATGCCATCACGTGATGAAACCACCACGGGTTTTTTGTATAAAACAACCTCATAAAAAGAATTAATAATTGAAAATATCACCAGAATTGTTGGAACATTGCCAGAAGTTTAATATAGCTACATTGTAGCTTGTTAGAAAATAAATAAGAAATGGTTCAACCTCTCTTTTTCTAAACATAACTGTAAATCAATACTTATTAGCAAAAACCAAATGAATAAATAATAAATAGAATTAGAAAAATGCTAAACATTATTGAAGTATATTGAGTTATATTACAAGTATTGAAGTCATATTTGAGTTCATTCTTGATGTTATGTTTTGTTTATAAGGTTGTTAGATTTATAAGTTACTTTGAATTAGAATTCCTTAAGTCTAAGTGAACTCGATATATATAAACGAATTGACTGCTAGACTGCTAGAAACTACTCGAGAATAAGATTTAGAAACTACTCGAATTTTGTACTAAAAGATTATGACAATAGAAAAAACAGTTGCAAACCGACAGGCGAACCGTGCACTCTATCTTCTTACGCGCTCCCAAAATATCACAGAACATTTCGTGAATATATTTCACAAAGGTGATATAATTAAATGTAAGCATAATAAGATATAATAAAATGGGTATAATGGGTATAAGATAATTGTAGGATTGTAAAGTATGGTTTCGAAATTATCAATCATCTGAAAAACATTATTTTATAACAAAAAAAAAACATTTGAAAATGTATCATAATGAAAATAAAATTATTCTTGTTAGTTTTAGAAAAGATTCGAATAACCACTAAAATCGGAAATACGCGAATATAATTTAAAAAAAATATATTTTTCATATAGCTACAACCCTGACTGAACTTAACGACTTGAAAGCAACTTGCGTACAAATGTTGCTAGAAGTATTGTACACAAATCACCGCGTTAGATTGTATGCAACTTATTGTATGATGCACAACGCAACATCCGAACATAGCGACACACCAGCAAGCAAGTACAACATTTTCCCCATTCATAACCGGAAAAAAAACATTTATTTATTTATTATGAATAAATTACAGTTCACCTTTTTATAACAGCTACTTTCTCATCGATCGCCTATTGAATAAACCTTAATATGTCAAATAGACACTCCATTTTGTAGATGAAATATCGTATGATAATCTTCAATGATCTTCAAGCTACGAATCGTCAAAAACCAGAGCAGAATTGAAAATAAACAACCAATCGTATGAACGAAGCGTGATCGATTAAAGGATGTTTGACAATTGCTATTCACTATATTTCTATGTTTACATACTTATATCTGAGACCGGGCTATATATTCGTTGTAGGAGAACTGGCCGATCAACTCGAATAGGCGAATTAACAGCGAAACAATAAGTATAAACATCCGAAATGTTGATGCGTCATTTGCGTCAAATTAAAATAAAATATAATTGCTTAGTCCAAACTTGCTGTGACATCCTTGCACTACGCTTTGTTCATCTAACCGATTCTAAGATCATCTGGCTACTACAGATCCTCATTCGGAACAACTTTAAAGGCAACATGCGCTTCGCTTGTAAACACAACGTGCTCGGACAACCGCTTATTACGTTTCATTCACATGTTTTGCACTAATTAATTTTACATGAGTTCTCCAGCGTGTGGTAGTGGGTGCGGCATCGTTGTCACCCCAACAGTACTAGTACCTCCGGTCTCCAATACAATACAATACCCCCGTGGCCGCCGGTCAATCCGCACACTTATGCATTGCGCTGCAGCAGCACCAGTGGGTTAAGATCGTGGGAGGACGATTATTCAAAACAAAAAAAAAAACACCCTCGTTAAAAATCAACATTTCATTCAAAATCGCTTGCACACTCATCGGACGGCGGGTGAAATCGGACTGCGTGCATACATCATATACCCAGGTGACGGGTGATTTTCGTTACCCTCCGCCACGACAAAGAGTGGCACAGCAAAACATTCCAGGCACGGCCGTTTTTAGTGCGCACCCCTCCGTACGAAACTGATTTTTAATGAATTGCCTGTTCTCGCTCGGACATCAGCCGGATGATGATCGTGGTACACTCTTCTCAAAAACACACACACATACGGCACGTCGACTCGTATATGGAATCGATGATCGCCAGGATTGATGGCGAGTTGGGACACAACGGGACACGGAATTGACACGGTTTCTAGTACCGGAACCTCGCACGAAGTCACCCGCTATAGGTTTGGTCAACAGATGACGTGACGTTGGTGACAAGCTTGACGCGGAGGACACAAGATGTCGATGACATGTTTTCCCAGCTCGGCTGGAGCATATATGGGCAGGGTTGAGTAATAACAATACATTGTTGCCGTGTGGTAGAAAATACAGGCAATTTATCAACGTTGATCTAACACACAATGCGCTATCGGATGTTTTGTACAAACAAGATGCCCAAAATGTTCGATTGATTGAAGCCCTTGTCGTTGAAGTATAGGTTAGGGTGTAGAAAGACTCAATATACCCTAGTAGGTATGCACCTGTTACGCAAAAGCAGTTCAAACCACCTTGATAGAACCAATCAAATCTCCTCTTAATGACGTGGTCACCTGAAGAAGCGTCTATGACGGAGGCAAATGTTAAATTTCACACCTGATGCAGTGCTCCTTTAGTAGTGGGCCTCCCGCCAATGTTAAATATTGATACATCGTTGACCAAAAACGAACTGCTGCCGTCTGGTCAATGTTTAAACCAAATCAAATAGAACGTCATTAAACTAAACTGATTTAGAACGAAACAAAAACACAATGAAATGAAGCCATTTTAATAGAGCTGTGTGCAACTGTGAGACGTCACGCCGGCAGCGTGCTATAAACCACTTCTCAGTTGCATGCCAAACGGGCGCGAAACGTTTTACGACAAGACGCCACCGAAAACACACATTTCGTGTCACACGGCGGTTTTTTATTGCCATCGCTATCATCTCGCTCGGGCTGGACGGCGTTCTAACAGGGCCCAAACGAGCTGATGTGTAGACAACCGCCGCGTGAAACCGTTTACCTTAGATGGCGAGAACTAGAATACATCGGTTTGGGTCTTGGCGGTGACAGTGACCACACAGGAAACGGTGCCGCCGAACCTGTCTTGAAGCAGCCTCAAACCATAGCTTACGAACCAGACGTTCCATCAAGTTCGTTACACCACGCTTACATTGGACAGGGCACAGACAAGGCCAAACCAGGCGGGTCCAAGCGTCACGAACACATAAAATCACAATATTTTGCCAGACCATTTTCGGCAGTGCCCGGGACACTGGAACATCTACTCTCCTTTCTAAGCGCTCAACACCCGATCTCACACACATTCACACACGCTCACTCAACGACAATAGTGTAAGAGAGCGTGAAATCGTATATGTTTCGCACGGTGCCGTCGTTAATAGGTCAACGAAATCTGATCTTCAAAAACAGCGCCATCCGAGACAGGCAAAACACCGCCGCAGGACCATCTTTTGGAGAGAGAGAGCGAGAGAGCGAGAGAGAGAGAGAGAGAGAGAGAGAAAGGATTTGGATCCAAGACAAAGGATCATATGAGACTACAAGATTTGGCGCTCAGCAGCGGTTATCGATCCATCATCGTCCAGTACATGAACTCCAGACATATGGGGAACCGTGTAAGGGAACGTGAACGTAGTGTGACGACAGTGACGAGCGGCTGGACAGAGCCGTCAAACCGTCAACCAGCCAGGCGCGTGTGGGTGATCGGTCCAGAGCGTTTTGTTTCTTGCGTAACGGACGCAAAATCCGATTTCCTGAAGGAGTGTCCAACGGACCGAAGCAACGACAAAACAAAGCGTGTTCAATGAACTCGCGAAGCACTACGCGGGCACTCGCGAATTCGCGGCGTGTTGCCAAAAATAGGCACCAGAGCACCACGAGCAGACCGTTTTGTTTCGAAATGGATGATGATTCATGCGGCAGAGTATGACATTCTTAATAACTATACGCTGCGTCCGTTTTTACGATAATCCCCTTGGCCCGTTGAAGTTTGATCTCTTGAAACCAGAACCTCTTATTATTCGAACGCCCAAAGGGCGACCCGGTACCAACGCTTTAATCCACGATCAAATAAACCCGACAGGTAAGATGAGATCTTCCACACTTCACATCTCCCACAGCAACGTAGTACACCTCGTTCCGCACCTAACAAACGACTTACTTAACACCGCTGGTCACGTTCTTCCCGCGGCAGCGGTGCCTGTGAAGCTATGGCAGGAAGTACGTACAACATTACATGCGGTTGCTAGTTACGGGTCATACGCGAGACCCAAACCGGACTAAGGCAACACACAAAATCAATTTGCATTCTTATCTTCTTTCGTCATCCGCCGATACAAGCCACGGCGGCTAACGAATCCCAATCACGGAACGTTCTGCGGGAACGGCCTTTAATCATAGTACTTTACAGCGACATTTACCCGTCCCCAGTACCCGTTTACTAGAGGCGGTATCTCCTTAGATGGATGATCGTTGAGGCAAAGGATTTCTGTCCATTGACTACCTCTTTGATTCCTGCTTCACAAGTAGCACAACATTCGGTAGCGTTGCGGGAGTGACGTGTTTTGGATCAGTTGCTGTCATTGGAACTAAGGGATTGAACAATATCTCAGAGGTAAACGGAGCGAGTCAGAATTATATCAACATCGTGTACGACACATGCATGACTCAGCTCAAAATTGTCTCCAACAGAGAAACAACAGAACTTGAACAGAACGTACTGGAGGAACTCGTTCGGAGATGGTAGCAGCAATATTTACAGAACCAATTTGCACACACATACACACAAACATACAAGCGTATAAGCAAAACAAGGCAAACAGGAACCAGAAAACGCTAAATTGCATGATCGGCAACAGTTCTGCGGTGGTTTCAACAATAATAAAAATCCATAAAATTATCCCACGCATCAGGCGCCACGACGGTGGAACCAATCAATCCGTTGCACTGAAGGAAGCTCTCCCCCCGCTGGCGCTACCTTCAAAAGATCTACCTGGCGTGGTGGTGATGTGTGTACGTCAATCGGTACGAATGACCCCGCCATCACGAGCCGCAGAGCTCTCACTCCGGTTGCCTCAAGGAGTATTGCCATTTCTATCGCCATTACCGTCGCGCAATTGCATGCTTGTCTCAATGAGCGGTCGTAACAAACGACACAGCGATCATCAACAGTGGGATCCGCGCGAGATGAAGCGAAACATACTTCGTAAGGGTGGTACTACTTCCACACAATGGCTTACGCGATCCTATTTTGTCACTTCGAACGCTCCGTCTACCAATCCTCTTGTTGGAGTTAATTACTGCGGCTTTCACCGGTTCATTACCGGATCAAGATCTCGGATGACCTCCAGGGTCCAGGGTGGTGGATGATGCAGAGCACAGACCCGTGAAGGACTACCGTATACAATGGGTCGCCCGTTCGATGTCAGCCTGGCGCCAGCGCTACGAGTATGGCACGCAACGCTACAACTGGGTCGTCTCCTTATGTCGAAGACGCCTTGAAGAAGACACCGCAGCTTTGCGGCGACGTAGAGAGATGAACTGGCATTATGCAAAGTAAGCCGCACTACGGCTTGCCGACACACACATCTGGACGGACAGACGCATTCCGTGAAAGGAATGCTTTTATGAGCGGAATCGAACTCGCTCTTCCGCTTGACAAGCTATGCTCTGCAGAGATCCCAGCGCTCCGGAGACATAGCTCCTTTTTTGGATCGCTGGAGTACAGAACTTCAGAGAGGTCTAAGAGGAGCCCTAATCTGGACGTGAGCTGTCAGGAGAACGCTGATGGGGAAAAAACAAAGCACACGTCAATTCACATACAAAAATTGCGAAAATTACCATTTATAGCCCCACCCTGCCGTCGCATATTTGCACACCGTTGCCCGTTGTTGTTTGCACAAAAATCCGTGGGTTCCCTCCCTCGGTGGTTGAATTATTTTCACAGTAATTGCGCGCGCGCGATCGCGATCGAACAACGCGCGCTGACGAGAGTGCGTCCGCGTATGGTCTTATTCTAATGAATTACCTCATGGTTGCCAGCGTCGTCGAAGCTGCTCGAGAAGCTACTGTTCAGCACCTTGATGCGATCGATATCGTTGGCAGCACCGCCGCTGCCACTGCTGGCGTCCTCCTCACCAAACAGAGACGATGCGTCCGACAGGCGCCTCGAATAGCGCCGACTGGCGTCCAGTGAGTCGATCGAGATGCGCCGCGAAAACGAGCTGTAGCTCGAATCGTTCGAATTGCGCCGATTGCTGTGCCCATTGTGGCTGGTCAGTCCCAGACCGAGCGGTTTCGCGATGCCCGAATCAAATGACAGCCGCTTCGTCATGTCACACAGCTCGTGCTCGCCGCTGTCTTCGCTGTCCTTCGAGGGCGACGCCGCCTTTTTCAGGATCGAATGCAGTTTCATCGACGACAAACTATCGTCCAGGTGCAGGCTGCTCCGCTTGCTGGTCATGCTGGCTCTCCGAGACACACCGACACCTCCGCCGCCACCTCCAATGGACGGTTTGCGGCGCAGATCCACCGTGGACACGGAGGTTGCACGCAGCATCGACGGAAAATCGGCCGGATGCTCCAGCGGCCGGTTCGGGGCCGGTTTTATCATGTTCAACACGGGCATACTATCGCGACGGCGTGGGTCAGCGAAGCCGGACAAACTCTTCCGGCCCGCGTTGCTCGTCGTGACCGCGTACTGCTGCTGCAGGTCACCAAAGTTGGCGATCGAGTTCCGATTGCCGAGACGGCTTCGGCGCCGAGCGGCCATCTCGGCCTCCCGGCCTACATTGTAGATCGAACCGTAGGAGGGACGCTGATGCTGCTTGCCCGCTATCCCGCCGCTGGTGGAAAGATCACCGATCGAGCTGGCGATCGAGTCACGCCGCCTTACCGAACACACCGAACCGCGCCGATGGCTACCGTGCACGCTGCAATGGCGGCTGGTATGCGATTCTATAATTTTCACTTCGTTTTCCTTCTGGTTTTGGTTGAAAATTTCCTCGATTTTCTTCAGCTGCTTATCAACGCCACAGAACGGCCGGTGGCGGTGATTCGCGTGATGGTGGTGATGCACGTTCGCCATTTTCTGCCCTCTGGATGTCCTTTTTGGACAGATTTATTCGCGACACTCGACACACACACTCAGCGCGCACGCCCCTTCAACGCGAAATTATCGTTTAATCAGCCAAGCTTGATCAGACCACTTCATGCAGCCCCGAATCGTGACTCACACTGCTTCTCACAACGTCGTTCACCAAATAAAGCGCCCCACATCGGCCCTGATCCCGGGGTTCGATCGTCAGCGGTATCACCACTCCCGTGATGCGGACGACAATCGTTCAATATGAATGCTTTAGATTTTCTGACAGGATCTTCTTCAACTGTTAAAACAAAACACTACACGAACACACAAGCACTTCACAGACGATGATTCACAAGAACGAAAGACTCTATCAAAGTAGAACACGTTGTTCAACCGGAATGTCTCACCGGCGACAGCGGCTTCCAAGTTCGCGATACACAACCGACCCGACACTCGTCAAGTTTCGCGTTGGATTCGATCGAACGTCTCAAGCAAAACTGATCCGTTCGAACATTCTGTGTTGCGACACTGACGACGACGACGACGACGACGACAACGGCCGCCAGTCGCGTGAGTCTCGTTATTATTATTGCCTCTCAACTCGCGACTCGCGCACACGCTCGCTCCACAAGACGCGCTACAACACAAGCACAGTACGCCTCCTCGTCGTATTGTCCACACCAGACCACCAGAAGCACGAGAGCGAGACTGAGCGCGAGCGTGCGGGAACAGAATGAAAAATAAATCCCATCTTTCCAGAGCAAGCGACTCTTCCGCACTAGGCAACACCGGCGGAAACGGGGTGCGAACGGCAAACGCTCTGCGCAACAGAAATTCAATTGAACGAACGCATCCTCTCCACGTGATTGCCGTTTATTTTTTCTTGAGCGTGCCCCGTCCGAGATGACATTAAAATTAATCAATTCGTGCATTCCTCCTTCATGCCTTTTCCGGCAGTATTTGCGTGTTCAAAATTGCATCCAAATTGAAATCCCATCATCGACGTAAGCTCCTTTTTTGGGCTTATTTCACATTTTAATGGTAATTCCTTATCACATCTCCGAGAACACGCGGTACTCGTGTACTACACGCTACGCTCACGTCGCTCAAGGCAAGCTCTCATGTGGTGTGCATTTTTATATACGTACCAAGCAATCCTCCCACGGCTAGAAGCGTATTAGCATTCGCAGCGTTTTCAATAGATCACTGAGGGAGCAGAGGCGATGTCTCCAGTATGGACATCGGTGCAGCTGATCTGATAGCGGACGCCCTTAGCTGCTGTATCGGTTTGCTGGTAGCCCACATAAGGCAAGGCAAATTGCAAATTCATTGGCCTTCGGAGGCAGGGCAAGCTGGTAGGCCGGTGGGCGACACGCTCAAGGTTCGCACGAGTGCAAACATATACCAAGTGTGAGTGCAGTGAGCGCACGACCTCATCTCGTACAAAGCTAAAGAGCCTTGGCGTGTGGCGCGTCTTGAGATGAACATTGATAGGAACAACTTCGAAGAGCAATAGTTTTCTTCATACGTAAACCGAGAAAGTGAGGATATCCAGAATAAGAGAAACTGCGGAGACACGTTCATCCACTTCGGCTACTCGAGAATTAATTCCCCGCAATTGAGTCTTTTGGTACGCCTTCCTCTCCGAGTCATTAATCATGATTAATGCAACGAGGCCAAGCCGAACAGCTGAGATGAATGCGAGAGTGGTTTAATTGGTGCGAATGGAATGTAAGCATCGCATCTTCAATCGATCAAGGATTTTAAATACCCTCTGAGTAACGAAGATGTCGGCAATAAATGGTCCCACTTCTAAGGCAAATTTAAAAAAAAACATGTCTTCTAGAGCCGTGTTCGTTATTATTATCGAAGGTAATAAACACCCCGTACGAAGAAAATTGGCGCCACTTGCTTAATATCAAAGCGATTTGCGGACTTCGTAACCAGAGCCCCATACAGCTATCGTTGAATGAACCTTAGAGCTCGGTGAAATTATAGCTCGTACTTCCTGGATTGCGCACTAGGCTCCACGTTAACTTTACTGTGCTCCGTGTCACTTACGTCACACGTCAAAGTCGGTCAGACAGTTAAAACTGAAAACTGACTAATTCCTTGTCATCGCCGCCGTCCGCCTATGACACAGAATCTCTCAAGCGCAATGCCCCGTCGTCCCGAACGTTTCCCGTTGTTCTCCCATCCGCTGTAGGTTCCAACAGCTCGCGCTAAGAGTTAAGCAAATATTGGGTAATTCTTTAAAGTCCAATTGACGACGACGACGAACCGAACCCAACTCCGGTAAGTCAATGCTCGCGTACGGCGTACGAGCTGTGACTGCAGCAAACGACAGGGCAGTTGTAGGAGTATTTGAGCATCGGAAAAAGTATCTCGAGCACTCAGTCCAGCTACTCGCGTTTGCCGCGTCAATAAGTCAAAATCCACGAAACAGTCTTCAATGGGTTTTACTGTGCCATGAGTGTGTCACTTGATGGGGAATGTTTATTTCTTTTATCTTAACGCCATCGCCCAATTATTGTCCAAACACAAGCCTGACAAGATGACACTGTCACATTTTTATTGCCTTCCTAACAAGTGGAACAAACACCGACCGAAATCAGTGCAATATCCGATCCGATGAAGCCAAGTCTAAGCGCCCAACATATTGAACTCCTCCTCAACTCATTAAAAAACCCTTCATTTGTAAAACTTCTAAACACCACATTGGCGCCACGCGGATAACAACCGTGTCGTCTGCGGGAAACGACTGTCGCCAGTTCATAAAACCGATCGAACGATGGCTCGTAAAAACGAGACAGTAAGCGATCGCAATCAATCTCACGATCGATCGACCATCCTAAATGCCGGCGGGAACCTCCGACCGGAAGCGCGTCAACGTCGCAAGTTATGATATCCATTCAGTTGACACTAACAGCCCATCGTACACAGCCACACGTGTCCGATGATCAGATGATCTTCGTTCGTGACGCAGGCCTCGTGTACGATCGACTCAAGTTGATCATGAACTTGCCGTAAAAGGGATGCATCGACATAACTCCGCCAGATGATGTACAGCAGTTGCCCCTCCGGACGGCATTGTAAAGGTATCTCGACACTGAAAAGACCTTGTGCAAAGCCTGCCCTTAAAGCGCGAAGGTGGAGACTCGAACGGCACCGTTTTGTTTACGTGTAGGTAGTAGGGAAGTTGGGCTGCCTGCATAAGCACTGCGCACATAAACTTCGCGTCAAGAAATTCGATACACGGGTGGCCCACAAATAAACAGCTCCACGAAGTTGGTTGCCCGTACCTTTGCATGCAAGCTATTGCGAACGCGCGCAAGTTCCAGTACGCAATCTTGCTGACGTTCATACAAGCTTACAAAAAAGCTTCATAGGAGGAGTCGTGGATGTGATTGTGTGATTTCATTCCAGTTTTATACCCCAATAGTTGTTTTTTTGCTTTACCAAAGGACGGATTGCGATTTGACAAACATGTCGTTGAATTAACACAGCTCCACTCTGTTAATCCGACTCCACCTCCGATAGCAAAGCCTGGTGCCGGACCGATAGTGGAAAATGGTAAAAACGGGTAGTCGTCGTGGACGTAGCGTGGGTTCTTTGAGGAACCCAATCGCCCCATTTCCAGTCAACTTTAACGCAGCTACTACCGAGTGCGTGAGGGGAGGGCAACAAGGTGAGACACAATTAGACACAAATCGAAATATATCGAACCCGCGAACCAGTTTGTCAATGTCTCGCTCAATGCGTGTCCACCAGTCCAGGCTGCCTGTCGAAGGCGGGATCTATTTTGTTGCTCCACTTCATCGGAACGCCAACGATGAATCGCTTTACAGTTATTACTTCCGTGCTGGCGATTGGGGTTTGCGTGCTGATGATATTCAAATGAAGTAGAACGCTGGACGACCTGATGGCGAAGAGCTTTGTTTTGTGAGCACAAATATGCGAAGTTTAAAAGATTTTTTTTGTTCTGTCATTCTGCAACACCAATCTAACATGAGTTTTCAGAACGGTTCACAAAAAATGCAACTTCCTTTTAAATGCTAAATTATTGCAGATTTGGGTGACTCGTATGACTTCACGAATGTTAATTGCATATTTGCAAACGTCCCACACTCACATATACTTTGTCACGTATTAAGCGAGGGGATTATCAAGTTGCATCAAGAAGACAGTCCGCATCGATAAAGTTAAGCCGTGAAGCTGATCTTCACCTAACGCAGATCAGCCTACACGTCAGAGTGCGTCTGTTGAAGCCAAGCGGTAAGATTTTGTTACCCTAATATAAGCATCATCATCAGGTTTGTTTAATTTGTCAGCAAAACTTTATTTAGTTCTGTATTTCCGTGTGTTGCACAGTAAATGATACATTGACTAGTAATGCATTTTTGTAATAATGATGCGCTAAAGAAGCATCTGAGTAAAATAAACTATTATCCAACAGGTTAGGCAGTATTCTGGACACTTTTAAATACCTTAATCTGCTGCACATGCATACAAAAGCATATACATTGGTGTACCTTGGATATATTGGAAGCAGCTTGTTTTCAACGCGAACGTCAAATTCCGGACATAGCTTTCTATTGACATTCCTATTATTTTATAAATTGTACTGATGAACTACATCAACGATAAACAATACAACTTTCGATCATTAAAAAAAATGTTAGAATACAATGCTATGTTATGAGCCTACATACTTCAAATACAATTATCATGATTAGTCAAAAGTCACAATTCCATAATATGAAGTAATGGCATGAATTAGGTTAAGGGTAAAAATATATGGTATAAACCATTGACGTAAAACATCTGTCTTCCAAATGTTCCAAATTGAGACACCCTACTTTACAATTGAACACAGGAATTGAAAAGGAATTAATCCGAATAAAAAACCAGTTTTTTGGCCGTTTGAAAAATCTCCGAAACCAGACCTGGAAATGATAAAGTCCTTTTAGATTATCCACATGAAAGCGTAGTAGATACAAGCTTTGATGGACAGAAACCGTTATATCTTCCGCCAGAACAATCGGAATCAATAATTGGCTGACGGCAACGCGAAACTATTAGCAACTACATTAAATCGGTGAGAACGTTCATAGTTTTAGAGTTTCAAACAATTATAAATTAACACTCTTATTTAATATAATTCACATTCAAAGGAGAAATACGCCATACCTAAAGTAAATGTGATCTTGATTCAATCCGGAACGATCACACTTGCAATAAAAATCGACTTACTGAGAACAGCTGGACAAATCTAATCCCAGAATCGAATTTGTTCATTTGTTTTAACCAAAACGTTCTGTAAATATATTCACTCGAATCGAAACAACTATTCGGATAAAATCTAATGCTTTTCCAACATCAAAACACTAGTTGACACCTGCCTAATATACTCTAAAACACCATGGCATGTAACGGTTTCAATAATTTTACAGCGATACTTCCCGTACTAAACCATTAAAAACTATTTTCAAAACTCACCTCAAAGTCCTTGTTCCCGATCATTTCCTCCAAAGGATGATCTCCCATTACCAGTGGCGCTGCTCCATTTCCATTCGTTTGCCCGGCTGGTGCGGGCGGAGCTGGTCCTGTGTTGTTCATATGTGCCGGCGGAACGATCGTCGGATTGCCGTTCATAATATAGTCACTTTCTTTGTTCTGTTTCTGCTGCTTAAACTTTTCATACAGCTCACCACCACCGGCGCCGCCTCCGGTACTACCGTTTCCGTTGACCGCACCGTAACTGTTGGCCGCGGGGGGATTGTGAATAGGTTTTACTCTGGAAAAATTTCATCGAAATTAGTATTAGGTTGTCAAATGCAAGTAAGTGCTGTGCTACTGACGTTGGTTTCGGCTGATCGTATATAACTCCAGCTACGTTAGGCGGTGGCAGCGGAACACCCGCCGGTACCGGAGGCACCGGACTGTTGGCACTGGTGGGGCCGGCGGTACTGCCCGGCGTTGAGATCGCTGACGGGGGCACCGACGATTGGTGCGGTTGACTGTGATGCGGTAGACCCGTCGGTATCGGCTGCGGCTGCTGCTGCTGGTTTGTCGTGATCTTTTCCGACAGCGAATCCCGCCGGGAGCTTTTCGCCGTTGAGTTGGTCGTGTTGGGACTGTCCCGCTCGGCACTGTTCTGATGAATGTCGCACGCTTTGACCACGGCACCGGCCACCGCCTGCAGATCGGGTGATTTCGACTGCACGGAAGCGATCTCGTCGATCGATGGGAGTCCCTGCTGGAATAGGTAAAAGAACGAATCAGTCACTGCAGTCAACATCGCAAACTACGGGTTTGTGGGGGCGGGAATAAATGGGAGCGTGATTAGTGTGATTTGCATTTTGCAACAACGTCAAGGTCTCCGGGTGACAATTGCAGCACTGAGATTGTATGCCTACGTCGACCGAATGTGGATCTCCCACGTAGTGTTTGGGATGACTGGCACAAGTACCGCAAAACTGCACACTGATTAAAATTCATACGCATGGCGGTATACTGCATGCTATTGATATTTCTTTTGTTAATGCTCCGTCTTTGATTCATCCGACATAGCTATCAATCACAGAATGACGCTAATATCATGCTCATCTTGCATATTGGGAATGATTCAGTTTTGAAAAACGCCTCTCTTATTCTTTTCCGAACACATTCACTTAAAAAACCAAGATTGTCATATCAGATAATAATTCCAATGCAAACCTAATGAAGCTAGAAGCAAGCCTGAAACTTTGTCTGTTCTTATTGGATTGTTCGTACAGGAAGCAACATCTTAGGATATTGCATTATTTCTAAAATACATAATCATAATTGAGAAAGTAATGCGTCATAAATTAGTAACGAAGCTATTACAGTCTGAGATACGTGGCTAATGCTCGAATTTCAGCGGATATCAAAGGCATGATTAAATTTATGTACAGTAGAGCCTCGAATTATATAAATTGGTACTATAATATACAATCATAACTCACATAACTAATAGCGTATCTTTGAAACAAACTGTAGATATGTGAGAAATGTGCAGCATATTTTTAAAGAGTTAACTAACTTTCGTTTTATTTAAAGAAGTCAATATTCTATCAAGTTTGACAAAGACCATACGTTCCGACTCCTTTCGACAGTCGCACTTTTCATATCTTTCTGGCAATTGCGGTGAGTCATGCGAATCGAATCAAATGCTTTTTTTACGTTTACATGCCTTGATTTTACAATCATGTCGGAATTGTAAGGAATTTTTCTCAAGGTATGAGCGTATTAGCTTACCCTAATCTAAGCTCACTCCGTGGTAGCGCCCTATAAGACTAGCAATATACCGTTTTAGCACGCGGTGAAGAAAATTATAAACCATCATAAGACCTCCTACATAAGAATAACTATTCACTTTTGCGTCTGTTCTAACCATTAACCCAATGCCCTATATATAACAAAGCACTACACTCACGAATATCGAACACTGTAAACTTGTACGTTAATCCGAACGAAATGACCGAAACGTGATCCCGACTCGACTAGGCCGCTTCCGGTACGATGCAACGCAATCGCGATAACTACCAGCCCCTTTTACGAACCACGAACAGAACACGACAGACGCGCGTGGGGTCATTCTCGCGCGCTCAATGGGAGTCAATTCGGGAAAACAAATATTGACACTTACAACGAAGCACACAAAGTAGAACCGGCAAGCCATTCGGAAAAGCTTGGGACTTGGGTGTTCTTTAGCGAATGCAAACATGCCGCTTTTTACCGTTACGCTCAGCATCCAACTTCGGCTTTTCATAAGCCGGCATCTACGTAGTGGTATGAAAGTCGATGTCATTCATCATAGGAAAAAACTGTGATAAATTATTTTCTTTTACGATTTGTTTGCACACTTTCTAGCAAATGATGCACTGGTGGTTCTCGTTTTTTACCTTCGCTTTGATAGCTATAACATCCCCGAGGTACGGCACATGCCATGCAATGAGACATACAGTGAGATAAGTGGTGCGTTTCATTCCTTGCGTACCCAACATTCTTCTTCTTTCGTTGAGTCCCATTCCAGCGGTGCACACGGGCACATACACGTGTCAGTAAACGCAGTCAGTGACCGCCGCTCGTGTTTATCACAAGTGACCTCCTTTTCAAGCTACCTAACACCTGTTGGGGAGGGACATTTACCTGCCTCTTGTTCTAGTGTTGATATCGATTTTCTTACGCTAAGAAGTCCCAACTACTTTCCAAGAAATCCTGTCAACACATTCATGTAACGCCCTCAAAACGTTCTACTAGTCCTACTTCTTGAGTGCTATTCCTGCTGATTATCGTGCTATAATCTATCACCTACTTTTTCCGCCTTCTTCTAGTAATAATGCCCAAGGGAGAAACCGGTCCCTCCTTCACGTCAAACAAGCTAGTTGCCAGTTGACCGGGAACAGGTACTGGTTGCATAATTAGAACGCAAGAAGCACGCAGGGGGGTGTTAGACGGAAGAAGGACTCCACGTGCCTCTATCAGATCTTTACACATTTACGAGGGAAGGCCGCCACATTCCCATCATCTACACTGAGAACCCCATCGCAACGAACCTGATACTCCGCAAAGTTACTGCTCCGGTAGGTTTCGCCGCCGTCTCCATTCTCAAATAACCGGTCCACACTGGAGGTCATCAGTTTGCCGCTGCTCGGCTTGATGCCGGTCAGGTGGAAACTGGCGAAACTGGAACGGGACATCGGAAACGATTCGTTCGGTGCTTTCGGGTCTAAAAACGGCATCGAAAAACATGTTGTCGATCATAATGGTTCTCCCTTCTACGCCCGCTAGATCCAGCTTCCGCACTCACTCAAACAGCTCGACACGGCGTCCAGCGAAGGCAACAGCGAGCGGGTCATGATATCGGCGGCGCTGCGGGGCCGCGTGAATGGCATCACCGAGTGGGGGAATGTTTTCGGTTTGATCGGCGTGATGAGCATGTGCTCGGTCCAGGAGGTTTCGAGCGACGGCTTCTCGAGCCGCTCCACGTCCACGTTGAGCGTCTTCTGCTCGAACGGCACCGAGAACGTATCGGCCGGTATGCTCTGCAACCAGCTCAGCAGCGATAGATCGGAATCGGTAAATCCTGCAACGGAAGGAAGGAGTAGGAACGTTAGTGAAACGGTAGGAACAACATCATTTTTTTGTAGTGGGACGGAGATTTATAGTGCCCAAAGCGGTTCATTTGAATTTTTGAACAGGTAATCGTTTCCTGCAATTGCATAAGGCCGTGAGTTGTCTACAAAGAATACGCGAGGAGTTCCTGACCTGATAAATATTCCCAGTCGGACATAATTACACCATCAATTTGACGTTCAGTAGTTCCACTTGCATTTCATGAATACATTATTGCTCATTCGGAGGGTTACCTGCCAGTGATGAACCAAATAAGATTCTTATAATTTTGGGCAAACTTCTCCGGAAAAGATAGTTTTCTATAGAAGAATATAGAAAATGTATTGAAACATATACAAAATTGAAAAACAAATGGAGCAAATATATATTAACAAATAAATTAATTATTACATTTCTATATTACTTTTCACAATGGTAGACACTGCTTAAAACGTCAGAAAAATTGAGAGATTGTAAATGTTATGATTGGCTATCAATTGTTATGAACTACTTGTAACAAGCATTCTATGGAGTACTTATCATAGAAAAGACGTAAGCGAGAAACGGTTTTTCATCGACTCAAGAGATTGATATTGTTGAATAAAACCTACTAATAGAAAAATTGACGACGAGGATGACTGAGTCGGATCTCCGGGAAGCTATAGGCATCGAATCAAACATATCGAATTCATCGCTTCATGAAGCCAAGATTTCGATTTCGTGGATAACTTCTCCGATGGTTGGTATAGGTGATACGAAGATTTCATCACGAAAGACGGAAATTTTCTGGATTGTTACCTAAATTGGGGACATCTGTACATGCCGCAAAGATAAGTATGTTTACCTCAGCGGAGCATCACTGCTTCCAACACGAAAGTAGGACACCATTGGGCTATTTGCGAATGGGCCGAAACGCCACAACTTACCTATCGAGCCGTCCAGCACTCGCGAGAAGTTAATTTTCTGACTCGCCGCATCGGCCGCACCGGTTGCCTTCACCTGGCAGTAGTTGACGCACGACTCGTACAGCACACCCTTGATCAGCAGCTGCACCAGCCGATCGTTCTTCGCACTCAACGTGCCACCGGCCGATCCAAGCTTCTTGTCACCGGGCAGAAACTTCTCCACCAGCGGGAAGATCTCCCGAAAGCACTGGACGCGCGCTTTACTCGGATTCCAGTCCCGGTACTGCATGTGGTCGCCCAGCTTCGGTAGCGTGAGCAACAGGCACAGCGCCGAGTACTCCTCCTTCGACGGACACAGCTTCTCGAGCTCGCCCAGCACCTGCACCACCTCCTCCACGGCTCCCTCCACATTGTTGATCAACGGTGGGCCCGCCGCCAGACCGCCCGCCTCCGACTTGATGCACAACAGCTCGATGTACTTGTGGCGCAGGATGCTGTACTTGAACTGCTTCATGTCGAAGTTCTGGAGCGCCTCGAGCGGCTGTATAAACTCCACCACATCGTCCCACTGGCCATCGAGGATGAGCTGCCGCAGGAAGAGCACATCGTCCGAGTACTGCCCGTTGATGACGCCCGTTTCGCGCTCGAGCGAAAGCTGCGAGATGTGCAGCTCGCGATTGTTCAGGAACTCGAGCGCCAACCGCACGATGTCCTCCTCGCGGAGTGATAGTCTCGCCGGCGACATGGTGGATGCTCACATGAATATCGCGGGGGTGGTGTTGGGCGGCGGTTCACGGAACAACGGGAGGCTGGATTACTATGCGGGCACGCAGCGGCTACTCCTTCTTCCCTTCGTAGACCTTCAACTATCCGGGAGTGGAATCTGTGGAATGAAACGACAATACGTCCGAAAGAAGAACATATTAAAATTCACAATTAATATCAAATTCCATTCCAGAGTGAAAATCCGCGCGAAGGGTCTGATGATGAAGGCGGAAGGTGCCAATCGACATAAAACTGAGCGACATCCCCCCGATAGCAGAATATCACCCACACTCCGGCCAGCTGACGTCTGTGTTTGAGCACGAAGTCACGAGAAATGAGATATACCGGGGTTTTGGATTTAATCCAGGGTGAGTGATGCTACAGGAAAAGAATTTTATTCCCCAAAGCATGACTCGATTCTGGTTACGTTAAGGATATTACTGCAAAAGCACATAGTGCGATGGCCGGAGGTCGTTTATCTCTGTCGACTTTCATTCGATTTCAGCTGTCCTATCCGGGGGAGTAAATTGACAATGACTTAACCACCCTTTATTGGGTTCGGTCTTCCTGTAAGGCAGTGTTGTTAGACCGCGTTTACTTGTGTGTGGTATTGGAGCATGCATAAAGCATTTCGCTAAGTGATATTGCTTTACTTTTTTGGTTATGTGTATTATATTTATGTATATTATGAAGGAAGATTATTCATGGTATCTCGCAATTATTTACTGACTATAATACTATTGATAATGTCATTACTATTACTAGTGTTATTTAATACAGCAAAAAAAAACAAAACACTAAACATAAAAACGATTTTCTACTATATGCATTACATATCTTTTCTTAAAACACTATCTATGTCAATGTGCAAAATAAGCTTTAAATTGTAATCGGTACTAAGCATGTATAAATGCTTAAGCTCAGCTTTAACAATTAACATTAACAATTAGCATAAACTAACGATTGCACCAGCAATTAGCACATAATACATTTATTACCATATTCTACAATCACATTCACTTATATTACTGGAGGCTTACAATGATCATCAAATTGATAACACTTACGATGAAAACTTAACATGGAACGTTACTCCATTCTCTTACCATTAGAAATTATATTTAGAAAAATCCCTACAAATTGAACATTATTTTATAGTTTTCAAAAGGTTCAAAAGGTTATTCTTGCAAAATCTTAATTAAACTTAATGTTTTGTCCTTCAGTATCTGTCGTATTAAATCGAAGTGTTATGAAGATGCTAACTTTCTTCATAAACAAGTTAAATATAAAATACTTGCACTATTTTGACAAGAGCTTAAATTAAGATTAACCAAAAACCAGTATTTTTTAAGATAACTTAAAGTTATCTAGTTGAAGGTAGTTGAAGATATAATCTTAATAATGTGGAATTGCAGACAAAACAATATATTGCAGGGTCGGCAACTAAAAAACAAAACAGACATCAGACACTTATCAAGTCAGACACACTTGGCTGCCCACAAAGTTAGCATTTCTTGTCCTAAGTTAAAATAATAAACGTTCTGTTCCAAAGATAAAAAAAAACAAAAACTTTTTATACATAAAAATAATGATAGCTTAATTAGAACTTCCTAAATGTATCGTAGCGAAAGCAATAGAAATTACCAAGCCCAATTATAGACATTTCAACATGGCAATCTTCAACTGAGCAAACTGAGCAATGCTATATTGACAGCCAATAAAACAAACTGGAGCATTGACCATCGACCCTTCGCTGCAGCGATTCCGTTGCGATGCGGCACAATTCAGGGCACCGGGTTAAGTACCATCGCTGCACTCTTCAACCCGCGCGAGGTGTTCCAACACCTGGCACCGGGCACCGCGCGATGGACACCATACCATAGAAAGTAAATGAGGAGCTACACTAATGAGTCGAAACAATAAATAAAAACACCCTTCGAAAGATCGCAAGTAAAAGGTGATCGCCATAACTTTCGCCGGAAGGCTCGGACGAGACGGCACCGGCCACCGAAAACATTACCGGTCCCCTTCCAGTATGGCCATTTATGACACGAGTGAAAAGCGAGCGGTTGGTCAATCAACGAAGTGCTCCTCTTCCTCCTTTTCCCATCGGACCTTCGCAGACCTTGATTTGAACGAGATTGGCCCGGCGGGGAAGGCGGGGCCTTCGATTCGCTAATTTATGCTTTACACAAGGGTCAATAAATCGGCAAACCTTTCCCGCGGTGCTGGGGGCCTTTCAAGTGATCCGGACCATATTTTCTGCCCATTTCTGTGCCTCGCTTTCTTGCTTTTTCTCAGGCCATGGTAGAGCCAACAGCGGGAAAGAGGGAGAAACCCGGTCCTAATTTATAATGCATGAACCCATCGCCTTCTCTGTGCGTGATGTTCATCACGTTCTTACGAAAATTGTTAAATTATTTCCCCACACATCCTCCGCCATTGTGTGTCTCATTTGCTGCGATTTATTGTCGATTCCCACAAGAGCACACGCACACATACACACGATCGGAATACAAATCACCACAAACCCAAGGTGCCTGAATCCACTGCCATCGGCCATTAATTGATTAACTGTGTATTAATCGTAAAAAATGCGTCTAAACGGCTGAGTTTTTTTTCTAGATTTTCCAACGTTTAAGAAAAAGTGGAACGAAGGGGAAAAAGTGAAAATAGACGCCATTTGCCTGTCGATTTCCGTAACCTTTGCTTGAGGTAATGTGAAAATATTGGAAGTGAAGAAAACGTGTGGAAAACTGTATCGAGGGCAACCGATTCGCAATCCGCTCTGGTACAAAAAGTCTCTCCCGTACACCGAGACGAACGAACGATTCTTCCGGCTTCCCAAAATTGGTCCGAAAGTGTCCATGGCCAGCTTTTGTGGAGTAGAACCCTTCCGGTAACACTCCTACACCACCATAAAATCTCGGCATGGGCCTGATTTCAATTGAACGCATGAGAAAAATAACTCCCCACCCGACGATCATGAATTCGATTCAATCGCCGGATTCAGCAGCAGCAGCGCCGGCGACTGTTCTAACGAACCGTGAAATTAAAGTCGATCGTCTAAGCGTCTCCGTTAGCGGCACTTCCTCGAGGCATGTAGAAACGATGAAATCGTCGTGGCGTATCGGTTACTGAGCCGTTTCAGCGTGGATTCAGATCATGCGGATGATTCGATTAGAATTAGATCAATCGCTTGCTGTATCTACTGATCGCGAACAGGGCAAAAACGCAACCAATTCTAGCGTAACGTCTCCGTGTAATGCAAAACCTGATTTATTTGCCGATTACGACGTTCATCGATCAATTTTCGCATTACATAGTAGCAATCGGTGTGTTTAAAATGTCGCATTTATCACGCATTATCGACCTGCCTTGGTTATATCTTATCATTTCGGTTGTTGACTTCCGTCTTTCCGTCATCTTCAGATTAAAAGCGGCACATATAAATGTGTGCAGATTGCATAAGCTTCAAATAATACACCTGAGTAGACTTCATGGTATCTGCATAAATTAACAGCGTAACTGCTCAAATCCTACGATAAAGGTGCTACCGCCTCACGCCAACTACGAAAACGCGGTGGTTCTTCTTCGCTATTACTCCAAACAAGCGGTCTAATTTATCTCCGTCATTAAAATGTATGAGTTTTAATGCAGAAAACAAAAAAAAAGACGGCGAGTGAATGACGAAATGGAAAACAAAAAGGGAAAGGAAGCGAGAATGGAAGTATGAATAAACTTTGCCGTCATGTCGCTGCCATCATCGGCATCGGCAGCAGTTACGCGGCGCACACACCACGTGGGCGACAGTCCTGGAAAAGCGGAAGCAGCCGAAATGAAAATAAACAAACGCACAAACGACTCGGGAAAAAAGGTTCATTCTGTATTCATGACGCTAAAATTGACTTAATTTGGTTTTAGTTTTTCTAGCAAAAGATACTAACGAATGGCATATGGAAGATTGAGTATTCTGTTATGCAGAATAATGGCATAGAAATCGTCAAGTTGACAGGTAAAGTCCGAAATTGGTTGTCTAAGCAAGTCAACATAGACAAAAAAAAACTAAATGGTAAAAAAAACAAATGCAAAGTAATAAAAGTACGTACAATAATTGACATTCGAAACATTGTAATAATTCAGATCAAAATCCAGAGTAAATATCCGGAGAGATATTTTTGTGCTATTGACTGTGTTATTCCCATTTCACATTTTTCCCCCCAATTGAAGAGTTGGGAGTTTATGGAGAGGTAAAAACAAATGTTCAAGCAACCAATATACTTATTGGATTTAACGTTTCAAAAGGAATGTAGCTCCCAAATCTCAGCTTGCCTCCTTCTATAGTTATTAGACATTATAAAGCGATTACTTCTGGGGCCATGTTGGAAACTTAACGCCGCTGGAGCAAAGCAGTAGTTTGCAAAACTTTTTATTAAAACAAACCCTGATTGAGACAATGTTAAAAATAATGTGTATGAAGACGATATATCGGAACATTGCATGTCATTGCATGTCAGCCCAAGAAGACCACAACACAAGCGATCTCTAACTCAAGCGTACGTGCCAGATTCTATAATTATCAGGCAATTTTTATCGCGCCGGCACTTCCCCGTTCTTATCTATCGCCTGTTCGTGACGATATTCTCAGCGTCGTTTCCGGGAGGGGAAAAAAGTGTTCCTGTACTCCACAAAACCACTCCAAACCGAGCCTTCCTCTTCGAGAGGAGCAAACAACAGAAAAGAGCCGCCGTTCTATCTTCCACCGCGAAAGCTGCAACTCCCCAGACGGTACCAGACGAAAATATCGATTCATGACGACGGGTTGCACTCGTCGCTGCGTGAGTCGGCCATCCGGCAGTTCTTGTGTGCAGTAGCAGCGCAACTCGCGGCCGGCTCGACCGGGTTGCCGTGGCGTGCCAGTGTGAAAGAGGACGCCAACATGTTGGAAAACACATTGGACGTCCCATCGGGGGAATATGAAATGTCAGTGTACCGTCGGGTAGCGCCAGAAAGCGCTACCATCCAAAGCTGGTCCGAGCCGAACCTGTCCTCACTTCCGTTTACGCGCCCGCCTTTAGGAAGTTGGCGAAAGGAGGTGCACCTTAAACTGTTAATTTCCATTTTCGTTTTCCACAGTCGGCATTGTCGTTGCGGGCTTTAGTTTTGGCTTTTCGTCATTTCCACTTCTTGTGTACTCTCTCTCCTTCCGCTCTGCTAACCTCCTGGTGGAGGACTTGGAGGTCGGTCTGGGGTCTTGCTGGCAGAACAACCGACGTCACTCATTTATGATTATTTTTCCCCCTACCAAAAGGCACACAGACAAGAGTTATGCTGTCAGCGAGTTTCGTTCATTACCCCAACGGTTCTTCAATGAGCAAGGCCACACTCTAAACAACGAGGCAACGTTCAATCAACGACACCGCGATACGATGCTAACGATTTTGTTTACACGGCGCTCGGTTCCGTTTTTTTTCACAGAGGAGTACCGGAGGGAGGATACGAAAAAAACGAGACATATCACACGATTTTCTCATCGGCCCTAAAGTACAGCCCAGTCAGTTAGCCGTTTTCGTCACGTTCGATTGACGATACGGTGCGGCGCGCGCGACCGGTTCCCGTCATTCATGCCAAACACCGTCAACGGTTTTGCTTTTTTTTATTATTATTTCCCCACCCCTAAACGGCCAATCGATCACACGTTATTTGTACCGGTACTGCTGATGGAAAACATCAGATCGCAATGTCAGTACGAAAAAAAACAATCAAAACAAAAGAAATCAGAAATGAAGAACCTCCTCTCAAGTGCTTTTCCTACCCTGTCCACACACAACTCGTCGTGACGATCTTTTCCACCACAGGCGTTTATGTGAATGGGCTGCAGGAAAAACCACCCCTCAACACGGGCTAGCACCCGCCTGTGCATGCGCCACATTATTGTATCATGTTTCATTCGATTTTTGCCGACCACGACGATAGGTGCGCAACTAAATAACGTCCGTTTTGGATTTTATGTTGGGCTAGCTGATAATAGCGCTCGATTTTGATGAACCCAAAACGTCATAAATCAAGTAGACACATCTTTCATTGGTTTATTGCATCATACCCATTTTTTTGTCATCAATATGGATAACTGTGTAACCAATAGTCGTCACTTGCGGGAAGTTCCACTTTTTTCTTAAGCGAACAAAAAGACAGCTCAAGCACCTTGGTAGATTATGAAGGTGTACCGAGATGAAGCTTTGAGCGACTCAGGATGTGGTTGCGTCGCTCCAACCAATGTGCGAGTGGTTCCGTCGCTCCAAAAACGGCAACTTAGACTTTGGAGACTGCCATGAAAGACGAAGGGAGGTCGAACATTGAAGATTGCCATGAGGGACAATGTGAAGGACGGTCAAAAACGTTGGAATGCACGTTGGAGACGTTACTGGCAGATATTTTCCAAAAAACGCAAAAAGAGCTAATTTCTGCTCAAGGAGTCACTCGCCAAGTGATTTTCGAACGGCGACATTCTTCAGAAATGTTCCAAAAACATGGGATATGGGTCCCCTATGACCTGGAGCCGAGAGATGTTGAGCGTCGCATCGGCCCCACGTTGTCTCAACGGTCAAAACCTGCCTGGAAAACGTGAGCTGGGAAATTCTACCTAACATGTCGTATTTTTTATAAGTTACACTATCCTATTCCCATCTATTCCGTTCGATGGCACATGACCTGACTGGCTAGCACTTCCGAGACACACGAAGACATAAGAAATGGCTTGATTTCTGGATTACCTTCAAAGACTAGAAGTAGTTTAAACACGGAATCCGAAATTTACCTAAAACATGGCAAAAAGTAAAAAAAAATGATGACAAGTCCAAACAAAACGGACGTTACTTACATGCGGACCTAATATGTTTTCCCAGTTCCGACAACTAAATCGCGCTGCTGGTATATAAAAAATCGAAATAAAATCCTCGTACCGTCTTTGATCGCTTCGTGTTCGGTGAGTGTTTTTTTGTTGTGTTTCGATTTAGTTTCTTGCGCGACGTGGTATGTTGTGCAGTCAAGGTGAAAAACTACTACCGCTACCGGCGGCCCGGTTCAACCTTCCGATGGGTTGAGGCGTTTTAAAAGGTTCAATTTGCGCCGCGGGATGTAAACCAAAATTGATTCCATAATGTGATGCATTTACGGTTAGTTTGAGTGTAAAAAATAGATTAAAAATGCTATTAAATTGTATGTAAACAGTACGTATGAGCGATAGGTACAGGATTGAAATAATGATCCATTATTATATGCCTTCAATAAGCTAATCAGCGAATATGTTGTGCACATAACGTTAGTATAGTAGTTAAACATGCTTCCAAGCATAATTGATTTGCATGAAACACTATCTTCTGCATGATTTCTTGACAGATGAACATTCCTGTTCAAGTGATTCAAGTGATACGGTTTCGCTTTGGTGATTTACTAAGGTTTGCTACATGCACACACACAAGGAAAAAATGTTTTGGCAGAAGACGTATTGGAAAAAAAACTCGTCTGTGCTTGATATGAAGCAATCGCCCCCTAGGGGATGGAGATGCACATATATATATTTTTTTCGCAACCCTCCTTAACTCCAGTAAACTTCCCCAACTCCCCATCGTTCACCGGAGTTAACCGTTAACTGCTCGGCCACTAATGGGCACCTTCGCGGCACCACGCGAAACAACAGCAATCCGGGCAAACGGTCGAGGAACGGACATCTGCAGCCGCGTGCACCTTATCCGCGTCCGAACCCGATTGGATGCCTTATTAATTATGCGTTAGTAAACCGGCGAACGCCACTCGTGAACGGTTTAACGGCGTGGCGCGGAAAGCAACAGCAAAAACAACAAATTTAGTCTCACTTTACCGATTTGCACCAGACGCACACGCACAGTTTGGAGGCCCTTTCTCTTTGACTTTTTTGTTTTGCAGTTCGATCGCATCGACCCAATCGGCGATCGGTCGGTGTACATTGGGTCGGGTAACTTTCTTCGATTGGTTTCGGAAATTTTGCATAGTGTTATTATCGTTATTGGATTCAGCACGATCGCCAGTACCATTCGCTACGCCAATACTAGCTTGCAATTCGTATAGGTCAGCGTATTATGTTTTCTATTTGATTAATATTCAAATATACTTTGAGCTATACTACTGCAAGCGTACGGGCTCACATTTATGAAAGCCCAAATTAGCTTGGGTGCCTCTTATCAGCCACTTACAATATGCCCATTATTGTTTAAAGAGAGTAAGATAGAGAGAAAACTTTAGAGGTAAAAATCATTAAAACTTATTTTTCTTATTGTTTTTCTTCATGAGGCCATTTATTCGAAAATTCTGTAGAAAAGATTTTGTTATAACTCTGAGCTATTTCAAATCAAAATATATTTCTACAAAAAATATAGGATTGATAAATCTTATTTTTAATATTTTACTTCTAATCGATTTTAAATGAGGAATCAACATTATTAGTAAGATATTCAATGGAAAATCTGATACAATAGAACGTGAAATAACAAAAATTACAAAGGTACAATTATACACATTTCTTGCACATTTTTGCAATTATCCGCATACTTCTATTATTTATTTTCAAATTTGTCCAAATGTTTTCTAGTAATAAGAAAAAGAATAGATTTATATTTATTTCAAAATTGATATCAATACCTTTACAAAAAAATCAGATAATTGAGATAAGAAATGCTTTAAAAGGGTAGCTAGAATATCATTCAAATATTTTGTTGTTGTCTAGAATATTGTCAAAAAGTCAAGTACATTCGCACACGCTAAATTAACAAATAGCGTATCTCAGAAACACATACTATTTAGTTTTTTGTTCATAATTGGTATCTGAAACATCAAGTCGAATTTTATTTTGTAAAAAACACCTCCAAACTACAAGGAACCCGACGGACCCAACGGAGTAACCTACCTGGTTTAGTAAACAATATCAGTAATTAATTTAAAAAAGAAATACATTAAATTGTTCTAAACCATGCAACTTAGCAATGGAACGATAGAATGATTTATGCACCCAATTGTTTAAAATTATTGTTGGAAACCACGCTAAAGCATGAAGACACCAGATATTGGAATTTCTGATCAGCTAGATTCTTTTCTGTGGCAACTCATTAACTTTTACAAAGAACAAACAATAAAAATAGATTCCTACGCTACACAACCGAGAGTCACCTTCATAAACAACCGACACACAGAGACACAGATTGTGTCCCACTTCCGTGCCTGTTAGCACATAACAGAAAACCATCAACCTACACAACAGCATTCACGATTGATCTTCCGTGCATTGAGCGTCTGCGTGGTTTCCCTTGCTTTCCAGCGCAAGACACGATTGCGACCAGCAAAACTCCCAAACCCACCCAAAAGCGAACCAATCATCCGCCACCATCTAGGGAACACGCGCTCGATCGTGGCTCCTCGGTACCAGCAGCACCAGGCACCGTCTAATCCCACACAAAATCTCCCCGACGGCAGTGGATTCGACGTGGACAAGAGTTGTGACGCGCTCGAATCACAGTCGCGAAAATACACTGGTGGTTTAGGTTCTCATGGTGTTCGTCGAAGAACGAAATACCGTTCGCTCGTAAAAATCCTATTCGCTGTAGTGAGTGAGCCGTGGCCTTTTTGCGGAGGAGTTGAAGAACAAGCGTTTTGTAAACCACCCCACAGATCGTTACTTGAGCGTTTGCGAAATCGCAACGATTTCTACACTGCCGAAGAAACAGAACCTACAATGTAGCTCATTTTTCATTATGTCGTCCATCTTGTCTGCGTCCGCCGGTAAATCGATCATTCGAGTAACGTTATGATACCTCACCGACGTATCTTCTTCATCTCCAGAAGAAAATCATCGCTGCTATCGTCTCACCCCGCTAGACATGGTAATTAACCCAGCCAGCGCTACATCCCCTCATCGTGGGACAGCGGGCAGGGAAACAAAAAACGGAAAAACAACATGTAAAGTAATTAACTTAGAACACAACGACGATTGGATGCGCACAGCCGACTTTAGAGCCCGTGCAAATATACGTGCCATACTGGAACTTCCTCCCCAGCGAACGCTCGTGAAGCGAAGAGAGCGAAGCATTGGATCGCTTAAAATGCAGACAAATGAAGGCGCCCGACTACGACGGATGGAGCAGCCGCGGCCAACCGCGGGGTTGCATGTGTAAAATCACCTGACTTTGAAACGTTAATGAATGAATAACGCCAAGAATGAGCAAAGCGTGAAGACACGCGAATTCCCCCGCACACAGACACACACACACAGCACGTGAACAATACTTCAATAAGAACCACAATCGAAATCCGCCTCCTTACGGAGATCTTGCAAGCGAGATCTTTGGAGCCGCTTTCGATGATGATTTCTTTCCATTCTGACCATAATTTCAGCTCCATTGACCACAACGAGCCGCTTCGGGACGAAGAAAAGTGCATTCTTCGCGCAGTTATTGTGTTGCTCCGCGTGCTCCGCAATTTCCATCAAAAAGTGCAATCCGTACCGGTTCATGCAACCGTGTGTCTGTGGCCAATGACCGGCACACCACCTATTATCGGTTCGTCGGCTCGTGCTGCCGGGTACCGTGCAGATACTGTGCGGATGGGTTGAGCTCACTGCGGTAGGTATTTTACTGCGATGGGCTCGTCATTTTGTAGGTACTCTTTATACAAATTAATTTGTGTTTTTTTTTCAATTCCCCATGTACATCAAGAGTCTAATTAGCTGGAACATGTATTTTTTGCTGTATTTCAAAGCTAATACTACTATATTTTGAAGGATATGATCATGATCATAAGGCCATTAAATCAGGGTCAGGGTTTGGTGATCCATTTTTACCGGTATATTACTCTGTCAGTAGACTTCGGACATGTGATGAGAATTCAAAAATTCGTAGAGTGTACAATCCCTTGATCAGTTTACATAATCCAAACCAAAAAAAAATTTTTTTAACTCTCAAGAGAGAGTTTTCAATAGGTAACAGGGTTTTTAGGATTGGAAAAGGGGTAAGGCATACAAACTATATAAGTTCTAGTATGGCGCGACGTAATTTATGGACATCGCCTTATGTTTTTGGAATGTTTTTTTTTTGTTGACAAAATCTTAGTTATTTTTCCTAATTTTTTAGGATCACGAAACAAAATTATCTATTATTTTGAGGACATTTATGCCCAGCAACTCCAATACCTATTCTAGATTTGATGTTCATTAAATTTTATTTCCAACTTCGTTCCTCGAGAAAAAATGTTATAAGTACAAACAATTTTTTAATGACAAACTATTGTTAACTATATAATAAATTATCAGATAATACCTATCGAGACTGTAGTAATGACATCTTTTGAGACAAGTAGTATGATTGTGCCAAGAAGCAAACACAAGATCGTCTCATCCAGATGTTATTCATAAGATTCTTGAAATTTCGACTATAATTTACGACACCAGATGCATATCAACTAAGCAAGTCATTATATGATGTCAAATATAGGTTTTGGTATCATGGAACACATTGTGATCCACCAGTGCGACCAATTCTTGCATTCGTTAAGCTTGACGGAGCCGCTGCAGAAAACTCTGCTAAAAGCACACCTCCACGGGCCACTGCCAAACTTCATGCTCGACGGCGAATTAGTTATCTTCCTGTCGCTGCCCCCATAATGACTGGCGCACGATTCGTCTTCCTTGCGCGCGCGCAAGCAGACAAGAAGCTTTAGTCAATTTTGCACGCGCACTACCCACCACCGCCGGCCCCAATCGCAAATTGCATCCTATTTCACGTCACTTAGCCGTTTAGCGCATCCGGTGGAAAACTATTTCCAGTGCCCTTCTTCCACGCCGCTCAGCCGAACGGAACCGACGACGGACGGACGGAGACAGGTGAGTCGCTCGGAGGCTCTTCTGCAGTGTGCGCATCGCTCTCTACTGTATGATGTAGTGTATGACTCATGCCACTTTTTTCTTCCGATTTTGAATATTAACAGCACTCTTTTCACACCAAAATTCAACCCATTCCAGTGGGTGCCTCGGCGACGCGCAATGCGTTCCAGCGACAGCATCTAACAATCATCGTCGCCAACGACACCGATGCCTGCGCAACTGTAAAATCAGCAAATCGGCCGGAGGACTACATACGCGGTTGACGCGCGCACCCCAACAGCAACAGTCACACCTAATGACCGGCCGGCTGCCTATTACAGGCACTTTCAGGTCCGGCTATAAGCGGTATCTATGATTCCATAAAGAGCCGTGTCTCGTTTCCCCGGACTCTGCGCCGCGGTGAAATTGCACCAATTTGCCAATTTCTTTATGGAACCCAGCGTTCCGCGAGCTCACGCGCGTGTTTTCTCTCATTTTTATACAATCCCACCTAATAACCTTTCCGATACCTCCGACATCGATCGCGCACGGGCATTACCACCAGGGCACGGGATTGGGGTGTTGTAAACACAACAAAACGCAGACAACGATACAGCGTGGCGTGAAATATCGCCGATTTTTTCGTTGCTGTATACTGTGTTTCTTCATGTCGGTCAGTGCGGCCAAACGAGCGAACCGATGAGGGTTAAAAAATATTGTCTGACCCATAACTATCGCGCATTAAGCGTGGCAATAAAACAATTGGACGTGCCGCGTTGCCTTGACCGCTGCGAAGCGACTGTTGCGGAAAAATCGCACGTATTTTCAAATTTTCAACAACACATGGGAAAAATAGCGGGAATAGGTCAACAGTCGCAGAGACACATTTAAATACTTCATCGATAGAAACATTCTCTAGCTTATCGCATTGCATCAGGTGGAAAGAATCTTGTGCTTTATGACTCTTCCGACAAGATTCAGACTTATGAATCTTTCATGCTGAATTCATTCTGATTAATTCATGATTAATTCAATTCTTGAAAATCGATTTTGGCTTGGAATTGATGAGTTAACGGAGGTTAAAGTTAACAGACAAATTGTTAGCCTGTGTATGAAAAGTTTTGAAAGAATCCGAAAATGAGCTTCCGGCATCCCATAAAAAGTTTTTAAAAAGATGCATTAATTTTTCAAGAGTCTCAGATTCATGAATCTATTAAAATGCATGAATTATGTATCGAAATTCATGAATAATTGTAGGTTTACATGAATCTTTGGTTTGAAGATACAGATTCATTCTTTAAATTGAGAAATTCACACAGACTCGTGACTCGTGACTCTTGTCTCGTGTAACACAACTTCAGTTCCAATTACATAACACTAATTGAGCTAGTAAAAAGATAAAACCCATTTCATGCAAATTTTCTATCGTTATTGTTATCGAATTTAGTTTTCGAACGCACTTCAGATATTGTAACTGAAAATAGAACAATTCAAAGAATAATTCATGAAAATCGAAAAATTTTACAAATTTGTTAAAGACGTCATGAGTATTTAACTTTAAATTTCAATATCAAATTGTCGGGAAAACTATGAAAATATTTTTTTGAATAATCTTTCCTCCAAATGTGAGCGTTCCTGAAAATATGCATCGTCTCATATCTATCCATAAGCTCAAAAATAAAACTTTGCCTAAAGCTTATCAGTATTTTTAAAAGCGATTTCGAGCCAAAACCCAAAGTGAATACAGCCTTGTTTCGGTTGAAATCAAATACAAACACTCTTCTGTTACTTCATGCACAACGCGCCTGCACCTGTCCGAAGAGCTTAAAACCGGCCGGCGAATGACACGGCAAATCCCCGGCCTATCTGGTTTGCGCCAAAAGCGAACGCGGGGCAACACACATTCCTGCCCATTTGCAACGATCAAATACCATTACACGCAGGCCCCGCGATCGCGGCTAATTTCCGCGATCCGCTTTCTTCGATAAGCGATGCTCCTGTCCATGTGCTCACTCATCAACCCGGCCCCTAATGAGCGGTGGTAGTGATGCTGCCTCCTTCTCCTGCTACACAACCGTTTTTCCTAATCATTTCCATACGGACGTGGATGGGGCGGCGTCCACCACGCGTCTCACCGGGGCAGGTTTCACCTGCTGATGATGCATGAAATTGACAGTTGATGGACGCGTGTGCGCCCGAGGGAGAACGCACTCACACCCTTGCGGTACACGCGATGATGCTCAAGGACTTTGATACGAACAGGAGTGTGCGCAAGATAGTTCCGTTACGGAGGCGATTTATGTGTACGCACAGGCGCGCCTCTTCACGTGGGTCACCGAGGCAAGTGTGGCATACGTGCGACGGTAGTCGCCAGAGGAAAGTGCACCGGTTTGTACCTCGTGCATTGGGAGGAAGTAATTTCCGTGCGTGCCATCGAGAGGGAGAGCGCTTTGGAGCGATGGAAAACGGATCCTCTGTTCAGTAATAAGCGGTGGTGTTTCTGATCGACAAAATAACTCCATTGTACTTGGTCGAACGGGACGATAATAACTATCGTCCCAAATATGGACACCCCATTTGGACGTCTTCCCTTTAGGTAGTTCAGCTCATTGAGTGGGGTTTGACGTAGGCTCAAATATGGTTGTGGCTGTAATGGAAGAAGTGGATGCAATTATACTCCCAAAAGAACAATTACCATGCTTTTCGTCAGTTCACACTGTGAATGGAATTTTCTTGCGGTTCTTTTGACTTTTGATTACGCACAGCATATCGAAAATGGAGTAGTAAGAATTTCTCATATCATCGTTACTTGAAATGCAATACACGCTAAACATTCGGTAATAAAAACTCTATAAAACACAAATTGCAGAGTCGTAATTAGTCTCAATCAGTTGATCTTCAGATCAGATAGCTTGCCTAGTATTACACGTAATACTAAAATTCGTTACGGAATATTGCCATACGCTTATGACGCTTTGGCTTGATTTCCCTCTCTCTCTCTCTATCTGGCCCGTTCACAGTTGAGCACGTCGTGCTGACATGGCCTGGTCACCAATCATTCTCCAGGATACTCGGTCCATGGCTGCAGTCCTCCATCCGCGGTTGTGCCCGATCTCCGTCAGGTCGAGCTCCACTTGATCCAGCCAACGAGCTCGCTGCGCTCCTCTGCGCC